>CAUOPZ010000429.1:7500-45000 GCA_963457665.1 Thysanoteuthis rhombus
GGGGCGCTACAAAATCATCAGTTCCAATACCTGCCCAGCTGTCCTGTAATCTCTTGGCTTCTAAACAAATAAGGGGTTTTGTTTTCTTAGAATTTTGGGCTTTTTTTCTGAGAATTCTTACCATTTATGGTGTATGGATAATTTCCAGGAAAATGTTTAGCTTTTAGTGATTTCTCAGGTGTGTTCTGTTTCCTAATTTAGTTATTTTCTTTTCAGGTTTTATGGTTTTTAGGTACAGACGATTTTTCATAATCATCATCATCATCATCATCAGTCTTTTATCATCCGTCATTGGACATGGACCTTCCCCATGATGTGCCACATTTCTCTATCATGGGCATTGGGGTGTCAGTATTTTCTGAATTTGTCTAGTTCGTCTCTCCATGTTATCTCTGAGAATACATGTTATGAGTCGTGATGTCCATCTTTCCATGCTTGCAAAATGACCTGCTCATTGCCATTCAAGTTTTCTTATACATTTCATGATGTTTCGGACTCCTGTTTTCTTCCTGATATATTGTGCTATTTTGTGATATCTCCAAGTTGAGCATGATTCTCTCATGGGCACACTGCATGCTTCTCAGTCAGTCTCTTGGTTAGATTTCATGTTTCAGCTCCATAAGTAACTATCGAAAGGATGCATTGGTTGTATACACTTCTTTTTAGGATTATTAGGATCGTCTTGTTTTGGAAGTTTGCCATCTTAGGGTGATTCTTTGCTTGATTTCTTCTTTTTTTGGGGGGTTTCATAGAGATTCGTTGTCCTGGGTAGATGTAGTGGTTTACTTTCCCCAATTTTGCATCTTCGATTTTGACAGTTAAGTTCTTATTCTCAGAGTGATTGTTGCACATGACTTTCATTTTACTGAAGATCATGTGTCAGCCAACATTTTTGCCTTCTTCAATTAGTTCATCTAGCGTTATTTGGAGGTCGTGTAGATTCTCTGCGAGAAAGATGATGTTGTCTACAAATTTGAAGTTGCTCAGATATTTGCCTTCTATTTTGATTCCCCAATTCTCCCAGTCCAGGTTTCAGAAGATCATCACAATGCAGGCTGTGAATAGTTTGGGTGAGCTGGTATCACCTTGTCTTACTCCTTTTTGGAGCGGGAAGGGTTCAGAGCCTTTATGTAGCCTGATGAAGGAAGTGCTGTGATTGTACATATGCTGCAGGACTTTGACGTATACAGGGTCTACACCTTGTAGAGTGATGGCCTTCATGACCATGGGAATTTCTACCGAGTCAAATGCTATCTTGAAGTCTATAAATGGTACAGCGAGTGGCATTTTTTATTCTGGTGTTTTCTCTTTCAGCTGATTCATTGAATGGAGATGGTACATCTAGTTGGTGATGATTTTTGTGAAAAGTTTATAGTTGCAGTTGAGTAGGCTTATAGGCCTGTAGTTGTTGAGGTCTTTGGGGTTCCTTTTTTTATGTAAAAGCATTATGATTGCCGTGTTCCAGTCTTCCGGGTCTTCACTCTGTTTTAGATACAAGTTGAGTAGGATAGCTAGTTTTTCATTGACAATCTTTCTTGAGTGGATTGATAGTGATGTTATCTGGTCCAGGGGCTTTTCCCTTTTTTTTTTTTAGTTTGATGGCGTGTTTTACCTTCCATGGTGTAACTTCTGGGATATCCTCAAACTGATTGAAGCATCTTGCGTATCCTGGTTGTTGTTTTGCTGCCCGTGTCTTGAAAAGTAAAGTTCTTGGTAGAATTCTTGGGAGCATTTGACAATTCTATCTCTGTCTGTTGTTATGTCTCCATTTTCTATGAGTATGCTAGTCATTTGTTTCTGTTCTATACTGAGAGCTTTGTTTATTACTCTAAAGCCCCAACGTTTTTTAAGAGTGGTTTCAATGATTGTTGTCGTATACCTTCTTTTGTCTTCTCTTAGTTTCTTTTCGATTGTTTTGTTTAGTTCGGTCTCCTCTATTTTTATCCCTTGTTGTTGGTGGTTTGAGTTTTCTGCTCTTTTCAATGAGTTTCCTGATTTTGTCATTGGTAATGGTCTGTATGTTTCTTGGTTTAAACACAGTGGCAGCTTCAGAGAGGTTGTTATTTTGTTGTGGAGTTGATTGATATTGGTATTATTTTCATCTGTAAGGATTTTAGATCTGTTTTTCAATTCTATCTTGAAGGGTTGGGTGAGTTCATTTGGTACGTTTAGTGATTCGGTTTGGTATGGAAAATTTTTCTGTGTTCTTTATTGGTGTTTACTTGCATCTTACATCTTACCATTCTATGGTTGCTTCCTATATTTACTTGGTTTAGAATTTGAATGTCTTTGATGGTGTCACTTTTGTCCATTAAAATGTAGTCTATTTTGTTTTTGGTTTCATGGTTGGGGCTCATCCAAGTCCATTTTCTATCAGGTTTCTTTTTGAAGCATGTATTCATGATTTTGAAGTCATTTGCAGTTGCAAAGTTTACAAGATCTTCACCTCTCTTGCTCCATCTTCTGTACCAGAATTCTCCAACACAGTGTTCGTTTCCTTGTCCTACTTGTGCATTGAAATCTCCCATGACAATATTGAAGTATTGTTTGGTATCTTGTAATAGGGAGTTCAAGTCATCATAGAAATTGTTTATTTCTTCTTTGGATGATTGCAAAGTGGAAGTGTAGACTTGGATGACATTTAGCTTGTACCTCTTTGAGAGTTGTGTGGTGACGCTGGCTAACTGGTCTGAGATAGCTTTGAAACTTATCACGTTGTTTTTTAGGTCTTTATTGATGAGAGAGCCCACTCCACTTTGTTTTACCTTCTCTCTTCTGTAGTTGTAGAGATGTCTGCTTTTCAATTCTATAAGTTCTTCTCCTGGTCTTCTCATTTTGCTAATACAGATTTTGTCCCATTTGATGTTTTTGATTTTGTTTTCTAGATGAGTTTGGTGAGAGTCTGTTGAGTTTGTTTTGACATTGTAGATGCTGATGTATAATATTATTCTCTTGGTGAGGGTTCGGGGGTTTGGGTTTTGTTTGGGTGGTCACTGTTGGAGCACATCACTCCCAACCTGATTGTCTTTTACCACTGTCCAGTACAGGGGGTTAAACTCAGGTCATTCGTGCATCAATCTTGATTTGGATTCAGATTCCATGGGTGTAATGAAATTCTAGTTGTTGGTGAGTTCCTTGAGAGATGGGGTTGATGCAGGAACTCCCTTCAAGGAAAGAGGTAAAGGGGGTTAGGTATGTGTGAATAAGTGTGTTCACAGGGTGGTTGAATTTTATTTTGATATAGTAAGTAAAATCCACTGATGATGATGAAGTGATAATGTGAATGTGTATGAGAGAGAGGTAAAGGGGTTAAGTATCAATGTGTGTGAATATGTGTTCACAGTATAGTAGGATTGTATATAGGTCTGATTTTTGATTTGTGTAGTGAGTCGATATGTATGAATAGGATATTTTTCCAATCCATCACTGCATGGAGGATTTTGAAAAAAAGAGAATGGTAGCTGTGTTTTCTAAGAGAGTCAGAGTTGAGGTTTTAACTCCAAATTGAAGAATTACAAAACTAGTTAGAATTCAGTGTGGGACTTGGAGAATTGATGAAATGTGTTTCCCTTTTCTTTTTTTTTTTGCAATATTGTTGGTATTCATTTTGTAGAGAGGGAAAACTGAAAATATTGGTTCTTGTAGAGAAAATGTATGAACTAACTTTAAGTATCCTCATTGAGGGATTTCTTATTTGTGGTTGATGCACAGTGGTCCTGTTTCTGAGGTGGGATGACATTTCCCCAGTGTGTTCCTTGTGACAATGTAGACTAATAATGGCATAGATTATGTTTCTAACATCACAAGAAATGTTGGATTTGGTTTTAAAGGTTGTGCCACAATTGAAAGTATACTTATCTCCTGCTATTAGGAGTATGCATAAGCTGCAATTTGGTATATTGCATTCAGTTATATTTTCCTTAGGTTCCGTTCTCTCAGAGAATGTGGCTTATGTCAGTAGCTATTTTAGATTTGGGGGTTTGCATTTACTTTCAATTATTAAGGAATTATCGAGGATTTTGTTCATCTAGGGGTCTCTTTTTAGGACGTGGATGTCTTGTATTTTTTTTAATAACTTTAAGGTTAGAAGAGTTGTGGGAGTTGATGAATGGATTAATAGTTGTTGTATCAATTTTAGTCTTTACTGCTAGTAATTGTCTATCTAATTGTGTGGCTTTTTCAATTCCAAATTTAATTAAAGTAACTGTAAAGTAAGTAAAAGACAACCAGAAACAGAATCATATCTGCCTTCAGAAGACATGTACGAAACCGGTTAAGGCTTAACAAAAAAACCCTATACCTAAAAAGTTTGGCTTTCTTTTTTACACTCTTATTAAATATATATATATATATATATATATATATATATATATACATATATCATTAAATTGGGATCACTACAAATGATTCAAAGAAGTGCCAGAGTGGAACCAACAACAACATTTATTAAAGTATTTTTGAATTGTTACAAAAAATGATCATAAAAATCTCTGTAACCTTCATTGGCAAATTTGGGCACATTTTAGGAAACATTTAACCTAAAATCTCATTCACAAAAGCAATTTAAGAAAGGGAAAAAGAGTAATACAGAAGGTCTGGTTAGGTTCTCAATAGACACCGTCATGTGACTAACATCTTTTGACAGCATGCCGTGCTGAACGTTATTCAATTAAGAAATCAGAAAAAGGGGTAATCAATGAATAAGTTACTTCTCTCAAATTGAACCCTTGGTTTGAGAGGTGAATTTTCAAAAAGTACAACCAAGTTTTTTCTAGACATAATAAGGAGTAGATTTTTTATATTTTCACCTCTTCATGGTGCAACCTGTATGCATGTATCATGCATTCATGCATAAACAACCAGGAAAGACCAACTTGAAAAGTTGAGAAACCTATGTTAACAATTTCAGTCAGCGATTTTCGATTAAAATACTCTTTTAGATTCCTTGTATGAATGATTAGACAGGATCAATTTAACTAAGAATTTGATTGGTTCAGCTTCAGACTGTGCCCTGATCCACTGGGCCCCACATATACCATTGAGAAAAATGACCATAGATCTCTAGAAAGGGTAAGTACAATGATTGCAGTTTGGACAAAAAAATGATTCTTATACAATCATGATTTTACCTCATATAGCACAATTAGAAAATTCTGAATAGTTGTGGATCTGTAATGAAAGTAAGAGTACCTATCAATATTACATTTTGCTTAAAATTAGGTCCCTTAGCTGGCACACAATACAGCAATGGAATGTTCAAGCAAACAAGTCTTACACAAAATATGATAGCTGACGTGTTGACTTGAGAAAAGGAAGAAGTAGCAGTCCTGTTGCGTCATCACATTTGTAAAAACCCTGGGTTTACCCCTATACTATACATACTTTTTTCAAGTGAAAATAATCATTACTCCAGAGAAGTGGAACCAAAGAAAAAAACAATAATTTTGGATCACATTTTTTAAGGAGATAACATACATGAAAGTGCCATAAAATGTTCAGGATTTTACTTTTTACCTTCATCTTAATCAATTGAGAAATAGATGTTCTCAATAATACAAGTTTGGTTAGAAAAGGCTGCTAGTGATGGAGGAAGGAGCAGGTCATATATTTTGTTACCATATGGTAAATTGAAGTTACTGTGTGAATCACATGTTTGACTGTAAGGATGTTAATTAAGAAGAAAAATACATATTTTGTTAAAAGAGTTTGTAGGTGTAAGAGTCTTTATTTCAGTGTTTCCTCTTGGGTAAAGTAAAACTTTATGAATGTACTTAGGGGTTGATATGCAAAGGCTCTGTGGATAAACTGAGGCAGCTTCTGGCTCGCTGACCTCCAGGACAAACACATCCAACAATTCAACTGGAAGACAGAAATCTAAATAACACCCTTAAGCCCGTCCTTCATTCCAATTGGCTGCCATCTTCATTCACATTCTGGTAGTTACAGTTTTTGAATACATTTTTTAATTTTTTATGAGATCAAATATTATAGATCATCATTATTCTAAATTTTTATGACTACTTTTTATATTCAGCTTAATTTATTAGTGGCCTTTAATCCCAACTTTTACTAAGGGATCAATTTAGCATGAACTTACATTGCAGTTTGAAATCCTTACTATAAACGTATTTAGGGGGTGATTTAAAAAAAACAAAAACGTTTTCAAGGCATAATAAGGATTAAATGTTCAATTTTCAGTCATCTAGCTCTATTGATGTAGCCCATACACGATACATACATAGCTAGTCAGTTAGACCAACTTAAAAATCAAAGGAACCTTTTGGTTCCTAATAATTATAAGAAAGATGTATCTTCCAATGTTCTGTTTATAAAACCTATGGAAAGATTCAACAGCGAGATATTGTAATGATTTCAAAATCTAGGAATGTAGGTTTAATAAAATCCATACTCAGTGTTATCAATCATCTAAATATAAATTTTTTATTCAGAAATTATATTCAATCACTTTAGTTAATCTTAGTTTAGGCTGATGAATTGTTAAGTATTTTAGAATGATTGTTATGCTTTTTTCAATTTTGATAAAATCCATCTTCTCTGCAAGAACATATCAAGTTAAAATATTTGTATTATATCCATACAATTGATTGTTTCATTTTTAGCTTATCATAGAAGATATTAAACTATTCAAACTACTTTTTTTAAAAACTGAAAGAAAAATGCCACATACTTGACTCTTGAATTCACTATCATTTTTTTCCTCTCTAATTTTTAAGGAAAACAAGACAAGTTTACATGTATCTATATGTATCTCAAACTTGCAAACATACCAGAAACCTTAATTTTTGCATGTTGCTAACAGTGGTGGAAATGGTTTACTGGAAGAAAGTGTTCAGTAATGTCTCCATTTGTACTTTACTTTTAGTTGAGATTCAAATATGAAACCCTTCTTATCAAAATCATCACTTCAGACGACATCTCCCTATAAAACCCCTGAACACACGCGATCAATCACTTACATCCACCGGTATTTCTAGCTGGTTACTCTTTCTCTCTCTTTCCTCCTCTCTATAATCTGTATTATTTCGCCGGCCTCCCAGGTGATCCAAACTTTTCTATTTTTTCATTGACCGATCTCTGTACTAAAATTGTCCACTTCAGTTTGATGTCAAGGCATCTCACATGCACATAGTCACTCACCACTAGCTCTGAATGTGTATCCACCTCTAACTCTCACAAATGAAATAGCAATGCTTTTTACTACCCAATAGTCACTATGATCTTTCTCCTTACTTTGGAAGTGCACATGGATTAAACTCCATGTGTTTTCTATAGTCTGTCTGTCAAGTGTTCTCCAGCATCAGAGAATGACCTCAGGTTGCTCATACTTCAATCCTAAATACCTCACGTGCAACTTGGAAGTTCAGCATACACACTGAATCCAGTTTCTATAACCATTCCCTGGTAGGCTCCAAGCTTTATGGATTCAAAGAAGTTCAGGCACCTCTGCTCCAACTCCGACAACAGAAACTATCATGGCTACAAAGCATCTATCTTTTGCTTAGAAGCTATCTCCTATTTCCTTCTCTCCTCTCAACATGATTGTGTCTGTGTTTACGTATTTCTTTTTCAGCCCTGTATCGTCATTAATGTTCATGTATCAAATATAGGTTTTATTCGTCCATCTGAATACTTGTATGTGTCCTTTTACTTAGTTTCATCTCCACATCCACTGTCTTACTTAGTGCACATTCTCTCCATACATCAATCTTCCTCTTTCAATATTTCCACTGATATCCAAGTGGGTCTACAAATAGTGGGCGCCCATAGTTCAACCAGAACTATATCAGAATGATATTCCTTATAGTACAATTAGTACGAGTACACTAAAACTAGAGATCGAACAATGGATGCAAAATTCTTATCATCTATGATCAGTTACTTCAAAATTCAAAAAATGAGTGGGAAGTGTAAAAGATTTGGAAGAAAGAACAAAGTTCAAAGGATTGAAAATATGTGATTTGTAATGAAATAAGACATTTACCTGTGAGCAATGGAATGTTCCCAGAAGTTTTTTATAATTGCGGTGTAAAAAATATCCAAATTATCCAGGTATGAATGATTAACTGCTTACCTGAAAGAAAAAGAAAACAGATCAATCAAATGTATGATAAGAACATTTTAAATAGTAACAATTAAATATAGGTATAAGAGAAATATTTTGTCATTCACAAGCATTATTCTAATTGATGCTATTTTGTATCTAGTTTTTAACATTATTTATTATGCATTTTTTTTCTTCTCTCTCAAAATACTTTTCATTATAAGCAGGGGTACCTAGCATTGCCAGGGGAAAATAACTTCAAATATAAAAGCAGGAAACTAAATGATATTTTATGAGATTTCATGAAGGGGAAAAATAATGTTCCCCCTGGATTTTGACCCCTAAGAGTGAAAAAAAGGTTCTTCATTGCTTTTGATCCCGAAAATAATAAAAATCAAAAATTCCCTTGATTTAGCTCCCAAAAATGAGAGAAAACCCCTCCTCTCCAATTTTGATCTCAAAAGGGAAAAAGTTTCCATCCCTTTCTATTTTTGACCCCAAGAAGGAAAAAAAGAGTTATCCACCCCAATTTTAAGCCCTAAAAGGAAAAAAGTTCCCCAAGGATTTTGACCCTTAAAAGCCCTGAAAAAATAAAAATTCTCCTGTTTTCGCTCCCTTAAATGGAAGGAAGCAACCCTACCCGATTTTGATCCCTAGAAGAAAAAAAAGAGTACCCGCCTGGATTTTGATCTCTTGAACGGGAAAACAGTTCTACCCAGATTTTGACCCTTAAAAGAATAATATCCTCAGATTTTTAAAGGTTTTTCACAGTACCCTGACACCTGATAATAGTGAAAATAAAATTCCATCACACTGTGAAGCATAATGGAATGAGTTTTTACAGAGTACATGGAAGCCTTCATACCAGCTGTTACCAGTTGGCTGGTGGAAAGAAACATTTTGGGAATAGAAAAAGTGAAAAATCCAATTCAAATATTGTAAAACTATTTTTGAACAGTCGAAATAAAAATAAAAAAAATTATGAATAATTTGTATCATGCGACCATAAGTTGAAATAAAATATTGCAAACAGGTTGGATACTTTGAAAAATGAGAGGACCTCTCCTTCACATGCATGTTAGCATAAATGTTACAGACTGAAGGAAATACTGTATTTGTGAACTGAATACATAGGAATGGATAAATAATAAAATTGAGGTGAGGAAAGATTAGAGAAAAAAGTGAGAATGATATTGAGGGTATGATGTCTTAATTTGATGTGTACATTTTCATTGAATAAGACAAAGAGAAAATAAATATACAGTAAACCCTCTCTATAGTGAACTTATCGAGGAGAAAGGGGTCATTGAAAGTTCATTATACCCAATGGTTGCCCATCATTCAGAAAATACGATATAAGTTTGGAAGTCCACTGCATTTAACAAATATTGTTCAATAAATCCAAAGGCAGTTCAGATGCACCTCATTTTGTTCTTGACTGATTCTTTTATTTGTTTGGTGTAAGGAATAACCAAAGATAAATGCAACTAAATTATACTGTGCATGTCAAAGTATTCACTCTAAGCATTCGCACAACTTCATATACTCAGGTACACACTCACACATTCATACTTTTATTAAAATATGTATCATTTTCAACCTGAAATATTTTCAGTTCTAATTTTTTTCTTCATCCAAACCGAATGTTATCAACCTTCTCAGGCACTTTTAGAATTGAATTTGCATAAAGTAAATCTTCACCATAACGAACATCAGTATAATGTATTTAGGCAGTTTGGCACACACATAGAACCTGGTCTCCATCATCATCATCAGTCTTTTAATGTCCGTCGTTGGACATACACCTTCCCCAGGATTTGCCACACTTCCCTATTATGGGCGTCACAGAGCCAGTACTTCCTGAACTTGTCTAGCTCGTCTCTCCATCTAACATTTTGCAGGCCTCGGTTGCGCATGTGGTCTCGGGGGATCCATGTTGTGAGTCGCGATGTCCATCGATTGTCTGCCATTCTTGCAACATGGCCAGCCCACCGCCATTTGGGATTTTTAATGGATTCTATGATGTCCCTAACTCTTGTCTTTTCTCGGATGTACTGTGCTGTCTTGTGATCTCTCCATGTGAGGCCCAGCATTATTCTTTCATGTGCACGTTGCATGGTTCTCAATTTACGGATCTGCCATCCTAGTGTGATTCTTTGCTTGATTTCTTTTTCTTTTGAGGGTCTCATGGAGATTCGTTGTCCTAGGTATATGTAGTGATCTACTTCTTCCAGTTGTGTGTCCTCGATTTTGACCTTAGTGTTTTTATCCCCGATGTGGTTGTTGCACATGATCTTCATCTTGCTGAAGTTCATGTGTAGGCCGACTTTCTTGCTCTCTTCATTTAGTTCATCTATCATTAGTTGGAGGTCGTGTAGGTTCTCTACGAAAAGGGCTATGTCGTCTGCAAATCTAAGGTTGCTCAGATACTCGCTGTCTATCCTAATTCCTTTGCTCTCCCAGTCTAGCCTTCTGAATATCATCTCAAGGCAGGCTGTGAAGAGTTTAGGTGAGCTGGAATCACCTTGTCTTACCCCTTTCTGGAGCTGGAAGGGGTGCGAGTCTTTATGTAGCCTGATAAAGGAGCTGCCGTGATTGTATATATGTTTCAACACTTCAACATATACTGGATCTACACCTTGCCGACTGATGGCCTCCATGACCTTAGGGATTTCAACTGAGTCAAACGCCTTTTTGAAGTCGATAAATGCAACGGCAAGTGGTAGTTTATACTCAGCTGATTTATGAAGTGCAGGTGGTCCATGGTCGAGTAGCTTCTTCTAAAGCCAGCTTGTTCACGTGGCTGGTTTTCATCGAGTGTTTTTGTGATTCGGTTGGTGATGATCTTTGTGAAAAGTTTGTATACACATTTGAGTAGGCTTACAGGCCTATAGTTGTTGAGGTCTTTTGGGTTTCCTTTTTTATATAAAAGCATTATGATAGCAGTGTTCCAATCGTCCGGGACTTTACTGTGTTTCAGACACAAGTTGAAGAGGACAGCCAGTTTCCTAGTGATGATTTTACCCGCTTTTCGGAGTAGGTCAATGGTGATGTCTGGTCCAGGGGTAGTTCCTTTCTTTGTCTGTTTAATGGCTTCTTTCACCTCCCACGGGGTTACTTTTGGGAAGTCCTCGAGTTGATTGCTCATGTCTTGTGTATCTCGCTCATTGTTTTGTAGTCCTTGTTTGGATGAATAAAGTTTCTGATAGAATTCTTTGGTATGTTCGACAATCCTGTCTCTGTCTGTTGTTAGGTTTCCATTTTCCTCGAGTATGCTAGTTATTTGCCTTCGTCTCGAGTTGAGGAGTTTGTTTATTGCTTTGAAGCCCTGACCTTTTCCAAGAGTCGTTTTGATGACTGCCATCGTGTATCTCCTTCTGTCTTCCCTTCGTTTTTTCTTGATCAATTTGTTTAGTTCAGCCTCTTCAATTTTCTCTCTTGTTGTTGTCGGTGGCTTGAGGTTTCTGCGTTTTTCGATGAGATTTCTGGTTTCGTCTGAGATTTTACTGATGGATTGTTTGCTCATTGGCTTGAATGTAGAGGCTACTTCAATTATTGACACTGTCATTTTGTTGCTTATTTTGTTGATGTTGGTGTTGTATTGTTCAGTAAGAATTCTGAATCTGTTTTTCAATTCGAGCTTTAAAGATTGAACGTGCTCTTTTGGTATGTTTAGAGGCTGCAGTTTTGTATGGAACATTTTCCTGCGTTCCTTATTGGTGTTTATTTCTACTTTACATCGTACCATTCTGTGGTCGCTGCCTACATTGACTTGATTTAGGACTTGGATGTCCTTGACGATATCTTTTTTGTCCGTTAGGATGTAGTCTATTTCGTTCTTTGTTTCGTGATTGGGGCTCTTCCAAGTCCATTTCCTATTGGGTCCCTTCTTGAAGAAGGTGTTCATGATTTTGAATCCATAATCATTCCTTAATATGCTCCAAGCCATATGGATTCAAAAGCAGTTCAGACACCTCTGCTTCAACTCTGACACCAGGACTATCAATGACAACAAAGCTCCAATTTTTTACTATCTCTTCTCATCCCTTTATGCAATTGATCGTATGAATGTTATCATTACATGTATTTCATTTTCATTTGTTATTTGTCATTAATGTTCCTGTATTAAATAAACGTTTTATTTGTCCGTCCAAAAACTTGTAAGAGTCCTCTTTACTTTATTTCATCTCCGTATCTATGCTCATACTTGGCGCGCATTCTCTTCATTCATCTCCCTTCCTCCTTCTACATCTCCAGTGATATTGACACTACCACCAAACCACATGGAAGCAAAAGCCATTGTCTCCAACATCTTTGTACAATCTATTTATTAACAATAACTGCATAAGAATCACACATATATCTCATACATGTTTACATGGTCACACATGAGCGTATTGCAAAAGTTTTACAAGCATGGTGATCAAATAAAAAAATAAATTCAATATATCTTAAATTGCATCTAGCACAAGACAACATTTCACAATTTTTTCAATGTAGTATTCTCAACTCCAAGAGTAGAACATTTTGATCATATCCGAAGATCTGCATAATATTTTTTACACTATTGTTGAATTGAGTTTACAGGGCACAAGCTGTTTCCATCATTAGATATCCAAGGTATTATCTATGCATTGAATTTATTAAGATATTCCAGGAGGTGGAGACCAAGTACATATTTAGGTAGGGACGTAGACCATATGTCACCATCACGCTCCCTATCTACAAGTCCTTTGAGATAACAAGTAGAATTAGGACACCACCTGTTACTAATTAGTAGTATCTAGCATGTCAATTGTATTGTTAGCATTAACAAAGCACAATAAGATAATGATATACTTCAAAGACTGTTTCCTATGCCAAACATTTCTGTATATAACCGCTGGTGTAATATTCAGTGCTTGGTGTCAGGTGTTTGTTCATAGTTACCCTCGCAATATCATCCTGATTTACCTGAGTTTTTTAATGCTTGCTTTTTACAAGATAATTCTCGAACTTTGGATTGATGTTGTCAATCTTCCTGCTTACCTACAATAATATATTCGCACTTACTCAACAATTGAGTCAATGAAATGAAAAAAGAATAACATATATAAAGAACAAAAAGAAAAAAAAAGCCTTATCATCATTTAATTTCAAATGGTATTAGAAATATTACAGCATAATTTTTTTTGAAAATACATTTTACCATACTCGTAGTCATCATCATCATCATCATCAGTTTTTTAACGTATGTCATTGACATTCTATAGTATTCGCCAAACTTCTCTATCTTGGGCGTTGCAGAACCAGTACTTTTTGAATTTGTCTAGTACTCTGCTGGGCTCAGTTGCGCATGTGGTCTCTAGGGATCCATGTTGTGAGTCATGATGTCTATCGGTTGTCTGCCATTCTTGCAACATGGCCAGTCCATTGCCATTCGAGTTTTTTAATCGATACTAAGATGTCTCAGACTCTTGTTTTCTCCTGAATATATTGTGCCATCTTGTGTTCTCTCCATAAGAGGTAGAGCATATTCTTTCATGAGCACATTGCATGCTTCTCAGTTTGCAGGTCTGTCTCTTGGTAAGGTTCCATGTTTCTGCATAAGTGACTATCGAGAGGATGCATTGGTGGTTTACCCTTCTTTTCAGGATTAATGGGATCTTCTTGTTTTTGAAAATTGAGCTGGCTCTGCAAAAGGCTTGCCATCGTATGGTGATTCTTCATTTGATTTCTTCTTTTTTTGAGGGTCTCAAAGAGATTTGTTATCCTAAGTAGATGTAATGGATTACTTTCTCCAATTTGATGTCTTCGATTTTGATCTTCATGTTCTTATTTCCAACGTGATTGTTGCACATAATCGTTGTCTTGCTGAAATTCATGTGTAGGCTGACTTTCTTGCAGCAAATACAATGTTGACTTAATATTTTTAATCTCTTGTGACAGTTACTCTAAGTATTTTTTGCATAAGAATGTTGAATTGAGTTTACAAGGTACAAGCAGTTTCCAATAGCAGATGACTAAATTCTATACATTGTTTGAATTTGGAAAGATGTCCAAGGAGGTGAAAACTAAGAATATATTCTAGTAGGGAACATGGTACAGATGTCATCATCATACTTCGTATCTATTAGTGCTTTGAGATTACTATTTGACTTGAGTAATGCCTAGGTTTATTTTGAACTGATCCCAAGATATCAAAGTCTCTTACTTTTCAGATTGATTCAGATATAAATAGGGAAGGATATCTATGCATATATTTATTTAAGACAAAAAACTCCTCAAAGACACCAACTTTTTCTTCTCGGCTCATTTCAGTAGCTGTCAGAGAGTTAAAATAGAAACAAAAAAAAAAAAATAAAAGTAAGAATCATATGAAAAAATTCTTCTCTCCCGATGTTTGGAATGATAAATTATTTTCAAAAAACATTGTCCTTTAATGAATAAGTACCTAAAATTCTATAGAAATAGGATCAAATGCTGATTTTTGCTAGATTTTGAAATTTGTCAAGTGCCAATTTTCTGGTGAAAATGATGTTCATATTATTTTTACCTAATAATAAGATGTAAATGTTCAATAAGGGTAGCATCTATACTTGATACATACATAGATCTATCTTTTTATGTATGTCTCAAGCCAGGCATAGCCAGCCAGGCAGAATCACTTGGAAAAAAAAACATGTTGAACAATGTAAATCTAAATTTAGAAGTAAAACATCTACGTTCCAAATTTGAAATATGTACTGCAGGCATCTTAGTCATAACAAGTGCAATTTTCAATGCATTTCAAGTTTTTCTAAATCCAGTCAATTAATTATCAAATTTTTCTTCCAATCATCTGATGAGAAAAACTTGCATGTAAAAGTTTCAATTTGCTAACTTCTCAAATAATTTAACAATGGCATATGTATGTTGAATGTTGCCAACAATAAAAGTAAATAGAAAAATACTTCAAAACATTGTGATATTCTACTTGATAATTTATGAAAATTTGCTTTTAGTTACTTTTTGACAGAAATTTTGTTTCCTCTTTCCAACAAAGCCAAAAAAATCTCAAAAACCATTTAAAAAAAAATCCCAATTGCTTTTTAAAAATAGTGTCAATATCAGCTAGATTATTTCTCTGATCAAAAATTCATTTTACATGTTTTATCATCTTGTTCTCCCAATATAGTGATTCAAGATGTACAATAGAATCATTTTTCAGGAATTTCAGTTTTTTTTTCTTTGTTTTTCGTCTTCAAAATGGTACAAAAAAGTAGTCGACGAAATGGCTGTGAGCAAAAAAGCCAAGTTGACAAAACATAAGTTTGTTTAGAAATCAGCTGTGCAGCATAAGTGCAGTCCACTGACTCTGTGTCTGTGATAAGTCATTCGGCAAAATGACTGATAACCAGAGCTTTCAGCTGGTGGACCAATCAAAACTCAGATTACTCAATTGGTGAATACTGGAACAGTTTTGCCATAAAGAATGCCATGATATACCTTTTGCTTGATGTGAAAAACTTGACTAAAAAAGATTTTTGAATGAAAATGAAGAATCAATGGAAGATATTTATAGTCAGAGTAAAAGGCCAAGTTCATTGAAGATGCTGGACAGTTGAGTAAGACAAATATCATCTTTAACACACAATTAAGGTCACTTAGTGCATGAGTCATGCAGAATTTACCCACATGTGGAAGAGGAAAATAAAGAAAGAGAAAAAAGAAAATGAGAAAGAAAAAAAGATTGGGAAAAAAGTGCTGCAGCCTTCCATATGCTAAATAGAAACTGAAATAAAGGAGAATAGACTTTCTTTACAGATGTTACATTTTACATCTGAGGAGGGCAATAGAATGAATCGGCTGAAACATTGTATCACATAAGATGGGAGGAAGAAATTAGATTGCCTGAATAATAGTAGGTAAGTTATAAATAAATTTGAAAGAATATAGATATTTTTCCATGAATCATTCCTAATAGAATGTCAGTCAGTTTCCAACATGTTCCAGTTGATGCCCTTTCCAGCAAGCTGACAAGGAAAAGTCAGACATAACACCTATGAAGTGCCAGGGAGTGCTGGATAATCTAGGGTTGTGGAGACCATGAATCCATGATCGGCAATGAGGATCTAGCATCCATGCCCCAACCATTGGATGATGGCTCCACTCACTTGTAGATATCCTCGGGAAAAGAAAAAGTTATGGGTGTCTACCTAAACGAAAAAAAGATACCAACTTTGACTTCCTTCCAGCAGCTCCTGTACCTAAAATGATGCCAAATGCACTGTTTAGCTTTCCTTTGGATTACATTAGCACGGGTCAATAGAGGGGATTCTGTTGATTGGGCATCCCAGTATCTTGCATGCACTTTGAGAGGTCACTTAACAACTTATAGCATTTAACATGAGGAGTTACAAAGGTGCAAATTCTATCTGCAGAAGCAGGTATAGTTTGCCCCTCTGTCTCTGTGGCAATTGCCAGTGACTGTCAATCTAGAATCAGGCTGTACAGTCACATCAGGCACTGCAACTCAATCACTGACTAACCATTCGTGCATACTCTGTTCTCTTCCTAGACAGAAGGAGGCCGATGGCTATACATGATACTTCATATACATGATGAAACAAAAGTATTTCTAATTTTTTACTGAAAATGATTTCACCAACATACAAAAATGGTCAAAAGAGAAAGCTATTATGTACCAAGCAATTACCTATTATTATATCATGCAAAGGATCAGAATATTCCTGTGATGTGTCAATAAAAGATCCATCTGATCTGAAGTCATCTTTAGGATTTTCTCCTTTGCTTGAATTAAGCCACACAGGCAACGTATTTGCTGTTGAGGAAAATTTTAAAATTTCATGAAGAAACATTCTTATTGGAATAAGAGAGTTGACCTCTAGGCAGGGGCTATATAAAATAACCAAGCTCTCATGGTAAGTCAGAGATTCTGGCTATGAATTTTACGGTGAATCCTTTTATCTTCAACATTGTTGTTAGTTTAAAAAATATACGTTTTTTTTTTCTTAATCAATGAGAATATGAACTAATTGAAAGCAAATTAACGTAAATACATGATCAGTAAAAAATAACAACAATAAAGACAAATAAATAACAGACCCGGCTACTACAGGATTAAACTCTACTTCTCCATCTATTTCAGCAACTTTTGTGTTGTAAATGTAATAAATAAATTTGTAGCTATATAAGATTAATAAGTTAGCAAGAGAGCTCTCTAGCAATCACTTGGTCATGATTTCAAATCATGGTAGAGAAACATTAATTTTATATTCTGGTTTGGTCTAATGATAGACAAACAGTGAAGAGTTTACTCCTTTACACTAGGTTGGGTTTGTTCTTGTTCTTGTTAAGGGGGAAATACAAACTCAACTCTAACCTTAGTCCATGAACCAGACATTTTTCCGGTGCCAAATTAGGGGCAAAGGATGGAATGTAGTTGACCACTAGTTATAAAAAATAAATAATAGCCTTGTATAATGTGCCTTGTATTATGATTTATTGATATTTTTCGTATCTTGTAGGCTAAAATGTGCATTTTTCGAAATAATCAAGTATTGGTTGGTTCAGAATAACCACAGTATTAAGTTTATTTCTCTCGACTAGGGAGACTAAATTAACACACTTTTTATTTATTCATATAATAAATAGAGAAAACATGAAATATAAAAAATTGTATCAATTAAATTACTTATCACTTTACTCTCCCAACTCCTTTTTGTTATTTGTAACCCATTTTCCAGGATAAAAATGAAAAAAAGTACACAATACCTGGTATGGGATATACATACAACATATACTAAAACTACTAAATGATACAAGTGTTCATGATTTCTAGTGATAAAACAAAAAATGCATTTTAGTCTGAATCAACATAGGTACAAAATTACAAACAAAGCCTCAATATGATTTTCTATTAGCTACTAGTATATAAAATAGGAAAATGTATGAGAGCCATGCATATATATGGTCCAAATTGTTTTTTTGATACTCACAAAAACCTATCATGAAAAATATATGAACAAAAATTTATAAGAGCAATTATTTTGTCATTCTTCCACTGGAAGAAGGATAAATGATAAGATGTCTTTCAATATAATATTTAATATTCCCTATATATGCCAGATTCAATACAAATATCAGAGAGTTCTCTATTCTAAAATCTTTTTCCAAGAATTGACATAAAATTGCAGATTGTGAAAATAACACCCGTTTGCAGAATTATCTTGCAGTAGACTTCATTCTGCTTCCTGATAATTTCACATTACTACTTTTATAGAGGACAAATGTAGACTTCAACTGATTTCTCCAGATTGTTTCAATATTTCAGATATTATTGATAACTCAGGTGCAGGAGCATTTATTTTGGGGAGGTATCCACTGTTATGTTGTGATACAACATGCACATTTTTTGTTTTAATGGTGAACCCTGTCAAGCATAGGAGTATCTGTTTTTCTGTTCTCTCGTGACGTGTTATTACACTTAACAAGGTTTTACCTTGGGATTCACTTTCTCCCTCCTGAGAACAGCCAGAGGAGCTGGCAGATCTTCCTTCCAGTATAGTGTGGAGAGATGAGGATAATAGTATTGACCTGTAGAGATATGGTAGCAGCAGATTATGTTTCAGGAATTACATCAGATCTATAACTAGAAGTAAAGAACTAGATAATTCTGAAGAGACTGTTAATCTCTACAAGAAAAGAGAAAATGACTGTTATGATGATTTACTTAGATATACTTGAACATTTATCATTCCAAAAAGTCAAATTGTTTCCCTCATGTCTTTAACAAATAATCTTTGAAGAAAACAAAACAGAAGTATTTGTACTCTGAATGAAGAGTCTTCGGTATGTATTGCAGGAGAACAATAAGGCCCACAAACAACTTTTTCAATAGCTGATCCTGCTACACAAACTTCTAACGGTCAAAATCAAAGGGATTTTTCTCACATCTGGGGATCAAAATGGGGGAGCAGTTTTAGGGGTAAAAATTTTGGACAGGGAGATCTTTTTTCACTTTGGGGGGACAGAATCCTAGGGAATTTTCTTTTATATTAGGTCTAAAAATTGATGGGATAATTTTTTTACCTTTAGGGGTCAAAATCAAGGAGGTGAATCTTTTTTTCTTTTTTTGATTTCCAGATTGAGGATGGAGGGTTTTTTTTCTCTTTTAGAGGAAAAAAATGTTTTATCTCAATTGCCTAAAGCTGTTCATTGTTGAGAAAGATACAATTTTCTGTGGAGGATGGAATTATGAAGTTGACTGAAAGAGGGCAAAAAATAGTGATATAAAATAGTAAATATGTTGTTTAATAAAGTTAATTTTGTAAATAAAAGAATTGTCTTTTATTTCTAGTTAATGAACCAAATTAACTTTTTTACATAAAATAATAGACAGGAACTGACGATAACAATCATGATTATGATTATGATGACCATGATGATGATCATCATCATGGACTGTAGCTGTAGAAATATAGAATATCTTACAGAAGCATTCAGTCTTCCTTCATTTGAAGCCTCTGCGTCTTTTCCAGTCCTGCATGTTTGAGGTCTGCTCGCAGCTTACCAAGGAAGTTTGAGCAGTGATAGCCTTTTTGAGCATTGTACCAATTGGAGCAAATTCTACAGCTTTTTGAAAGGAATTGATGTCCATCATTATTATAAGTAGACATAAGAGACAACTCAAAATCACAAGATAGAGCAATATAAATAGAGATAATAGAAGTTTGTGCAATATTTTTTTTTAAATAGAGTATAAAGAGCTGATATTCTAAGTAATGATGGAGGCATTAAGCTAACTTAATCAAAAATAAACATACTATTCATAGTTATTAAAAATTGCTAACATTCGGTATGAGCTAAATGTACCTTGCTTACCAATGCCAATTCATTGATGGAATAGGGAAAATAGGGCATCAGACTTCATAGATTAACCATGAACAAAATATATGCTTTTTTATCAAAACAACAATAGAGCAGCAAAAATAAAATGAAAAGGTTGGGTTGTTTTTTTAGGCATTCCTAATATCTAAAATTTTAGTAATAATTCAACCAGTTATTATTTTATTTTTACCTTGTTCATTTTGTCTTGATAGCAAAAATAGAGAAAGACATACAATTTACAGAATACTTTTCCAAGTTTCATCTTCCTGGAGTGTCTATCAGGACATTGCAGTAATTGAATGGATGTTGCAGAATAGGTAGATAATGGTGTTTTATTAGATACTCAATTTTGATGCCAACCCAGATCAATGATAATTAATAATTTTGTTGCAGACACAAAAGATATACAGACAATTACAGCTACTTTGATTGGAATTAGATATTGCGAAACAAGATAACTGTCACATAGTGAGTTATATCTATAGATCAAACTTTCCTAAAAATATAATCTAATATTGCGTCTAATGACACTTAGTTACAAAGAATATCCCTATAACAAAGAATAGCATCATTTAAAGTTATGATCAAAATTTTGTGAGAATTTTGATAACTCAAAATTTGAATTTGTACACTCTACTTCAACTTTCTAGTATGCCGAAAAG
The DNA here is from genome assembly GCA_963457665.1 of Thysanoteuthis rhombus. Lineage (NCBI taxonomy): Eukaryota > Metazoa > Mollusca > Cephalopoda > Oegopsida > Thysanoteuthidae > Thysanoteuthis > Thysanoteuthis major. The sequence continues at coordinate 28,096 of CAUOPZ010000429.1, forward strand.
AAAGGACATTTTCATTTCAGGTAAAGATAAGCCTCTTTTATCAAGAAACATTTATAGTCTAATCAATTACGAAATTGCCATCATTATTCAACATGGTTGTCCATCTTGAAACCAACTTTTCTATCCCCTCTTAGTAAAAGGAACTTGGCTTTGAAGCAAAGAAGTCAGATAGCCAATGCTTGAGCTCTTTGTCTGGTGTCTGATCTGGAGGAGCTACTTGTTCATCCCTTTCTGCTAACATACAGAACCTATTTCTCACTTGAAATTTTGCAGAATGATTATTGTTGGTCTGTTTTCACTTGCAAGTTTGGGACGGACTCTAATTCCTTGTCTGTGGACCTTTCTGGTCTGCCAATGATACTTTTGAAAATACACCATATTTGATTTTTTTCTGATTATTTTTCATAAGGTTCGATGAGAATCTGCCTCAAAATAATGCACATCATAGAGGTCAAAATTACCCAATTAGAATTAGGAAAACCAATGTTGCCATTTGCAGACATCTAGTACATTTGTATTAACACAAATTATTTTAGTAGCTGTTGTAACATTGTTACCTAGACAAAATTCATAGAACATACAATGTTATATGACCCTCCTCAATTGTTTTGTCACTCATTTTGTGTAATAGTACCTGGAAAGGATAATACTACAACAATTTGAAGAATAATACCCAATTCATCTGGATGAATAATTACTTATTTTTTTACCAGTATCAAATACTCAATAAATAACACCCGAAGTTGAGTTATAAAAAAAACAACATTACTTTCTGGTAGTTACCCTTAATATTTACAGCTATAACATGATTCATAAAGGAAGAGTTTATGACAAGCATACTTTCAAAATGAATAATACAATACTAAAATGATTAGTCAAAGATGGTAGGGAAACAACATGTTTTTCTGATTTATTCATTTAAAAATCTTGTTTTACATGTTGATTGTGAAGACATAAGCTGAAAAGCCATGTTTAATTTGAAATAAAAAGACATTTGTATAAGATAAACAACGAATATGATGATAAAGGAAAAAAGATAGAGAAACATTTTATGAAACTTATGACAAGATCAACTTACAGCGACACAGCATTTAAGATGAAGAAAAAATAATTTCAAGGTGCATAGAATGAAAATTCAATGTTTTGATATTCAAACCTAAAAATCTTGTTTTACTTGTTGATTGTGAAGACATAAGCTGGAAATGCCATGTTCAATTTGAAATAAAAAGACATTTCACACCATAAACTACATTTGAAAATAACTATTTGCATCTTTATCAGAACAAATAAATCAATGATTCAAGAGGAAAATTTAAAATTCAAACAGGTATTACAAAATGAATGCAGCTTGATCTCTATTCTGATTACTTGGATTATTTTTAAACTTTAACTCTTTCCTAGAATAATCAAGTGATAACTTTTTTCTGAATCAATAAGAAGTACACAAGATATTTATAGAGAGAAAAAAAAAATTAATTCATAAATTTCAATATTGAAATTTCTTCTACAATTAACTCCACTTTTGTTCAAAGCAATTTTAGTTGCTATTTTCTTTGGAGGGGAAAATTATAGCTTTAAACAGTAAACTGTAATAGAGATAAGACATCAGAGATGATTATTTCTTCATATGAATGGAGACTTAGTGCTGTACTTTGGAAATTAGAAGCAAAATTATGATCGATGGTTTAAATTTACTGCCTAGAGTGAAAACATTTACAACAAGTGTAAAGAAGTGATAATTTTGTTCAGTATACCAGCAATTCAGTAAAGACTATAAATGTCTGTTTTTCAATGAGATCTATAGTTTCTGCTTTGTTAACTTACAACAGTTCAGGTGATCATTTAGTTTCTTAAAAGTTAGATAAGTCAACTATTTAAGGTATGACAGTGGGGAAAAAATTTGGAAGATAGAATATAAAAACTCTATCCTAATAGGGGAAAAAGATCAACCCAAAATGCACATCTGCAAGTAGTCTTCTGGCTCATAACTTTCCTGATTGAAGTTACCCAACTTTTTCAGAGAGGCAGAATAGTTTCCAACAATTTCAGAAGGCCAATGTTATAATCATGAATTCATCGAAAAATGAGTCTACCACAAGTATCTATTGTGCTGTAAGAGGCAGGATTAGGAAAATGTGGGGTTTCAGTTTTGAGAGAGATTACTGGATCAATACCTATTCTCAGTCAAAATGTGAAATTTAACACATACTTGAAAGTAGACATGAAAGGTTAGAGTAATTAACATATGAAGTCAGTTTATCGAATGCTAATCTAGCTTAACTTACTTTGATATTCATAAGTAAATTCATTTTCAAATATGTATAATGACAATATAAAAGTAAAGATTGCATTCCACTTTCATTCAGTATGGGAAAAGTTACAGATGGATAGGTTTGGGGCTGGTACAAGGGTTTTCATGTGTTCAAGGCAAAACTTGAAATTAGCATCCTCAGTTGAATTCTACAATCAATTTTTTCAGTTTCCAAATCCCCAGGACCTTTGCCTACAAGGTGACTACCTAGGTTTGACTAATGAAAAGACCAGCCCTCAACAGATTTTCTATAGTTAGTATACAATGGCAATTGCTATTCTCCTGTAGATATAAGTTTTATAATGAAAACAAAAATAAAAGAAGCCTTTAATTATGGACATGTAGGATTGGTATTTGATATTCTAATCCCAAGGTTAAATATAAAGCAAACTTCATAATTAATAATCACTGCTACTCACAACAAACCGATTTAAACACAACTGCTGGGTTTAGGTAACTCATATGCTCTGACATGAATCTATGTATCTGGACTTCATCCAGCCCAAAACTTTCCTAGTAAAAATCTAAAATTTTGCCGCATTTCGATAAGTGAGGAAAACTTCATTTTGAAAAATTACCCCCTAAAATAAGTTTACAATGTAAGTTTATGCTAAACTGGTCCTTTAGTTTGTGTCGGGCAGTTTACATCTTGTTTCATTTTTAAATGCAGACTTTTTTAGTTTCCACTGCCCAATAGAAGGTGAAAGTAAAAGATGTTGGTGATGCAACTTGAGTGACTCAACTGTCCTGTTTTGGGTAAAGTCAAGTTATTCATAGTAATAATCTAAGTAATTCTTAGATGAAAAGGATGAGAATATTTGTTAGAATATGATGAGTCTATACAAATGTGACTGAATGAAACGATGGAAAATGAAAAGAAGGAACCAATGGAATTAGCGAAGGTTAGTACAAACAAGCGGGATGAAGTGGAATTTTGGATTTAAGAACTCAAGAATTTGGGTCATGAAGGTAGCCAGTTTGGTAATAGTGGGACCGGCCAAGTTAAGGGATGTTAGAAAGTGAGGAATAGATAGAAGAAGCGAGAGACAAAGAAAGAAAGAAAGAAAAGTAGATAAGAAAAAGGGTATCAAATGAACCTTAGAGTTGTAAATCCTCGGCAGCATTTTGAGGAAGTTAGACTAGCTAGAGATGTGGTAAAGTCACTGTCACCTATATTTTCTTCCTGTATTGGAAATGTGTATAAAACTTCAACTTCAGGAGAGAAATTCATGAGACAGGTTTTGCTCAAGATGAATTAATAGAGCTTATCATTCTAGCTACATGTTAGTCTTTTTTCTTATGCTCCAAGTTTAAGGAATTTAATTTTTCATTGAGGTCTGTGAGAAAACCCAAATCTATCAACCAGCAAAAGTCACATGGTTGATCTAGGTTTTGAATTGTGGTTTGGCGAAAAAAGTTCATCTCTTCAATTTGGCTTACAAATCTTGTCAGAATTTAGCCTTAATTTTTGTATGTAAAATTAGTTTTCATCGTAATTGCAGAAGACAACAAATTCAAATTATTGTTGGTATTCCATCAGTGGTAATTGCAGATCACTTATGCGTAGGCATATCTTTAGACTTTTCAGAAGTTTTGAATGAATTCTTCACCTGTTATACCGTTTCATGGGCAATATTTTCAGTTGCTCTTTTGTCAATAACACTGCACAACACAATGATAGTTTGCAATACACAGGGTCAATGTACTTTGTAACATAAGTATCAGAACCATATTTAAATATGTTTGGCTTTTTTTGGCTTTCTTTTGTCATGAATTGATGGGTTTCATAATCAGGTTCTTATCTTGCAACCTTGCCATGGCCTAAAAAGAAGGGGTAGAGTGCATAGGGGAATCGGACAGGGGAAAGTTATCCATCAAAAGAGTTAAAATATGCAATTGAAGCATTAAAACATTAATGGTAGTATCAAAAAATGATTAAAAAAAATTAATGGTAGCTAGTCTGTGGCAGGCACATGCAAAAGGGTCAGAAGGTGCCATGGCACAGGGTTGGGGACCTCTGTACAGGAGACCAACTGTCAAAAATAAAGCAACAAAGGGAAAAAGAAAACTTTCTTTATTATATTATCATTAGGGCTACTGGGCTATTGGGTTGGCTCTAAATACAGAGGTCAACTCTTTTGGGAGCTTTTGGTCCATTAACTTTTCAAACCTAGTACATTTTTTACTTATTGATTGAATAGTTCTTGAATCATTTTCAGAACAACTTTGGTTATTACCTGTCACCAGTCAAATCAAATTCACCGGAAACCTTTCTATGAAGGAAGCCCAGAAATCAGGGCTGTAGCAGGAGATTTGGGGGGCTAAGAGGGCTTGGCTACTTGGGGTGGGGGGCTCCAACATATAGTGAGATTTGTTGTTGTATAATGTTTGTAGAAATACAGTTTGTGAACTATTATTCATAACATTTTTGCTCCCCCACCTAGTGAGCTGTTTTGAATTTACATTGATTTTGAATTTGAACTGACTTAAAATTTAAATTGATTTTAAATCTCATCCCACTCCACCATCAACTATATCCTTACTAACAGTTGCAAAATGTGAACAAAGTTGGAAAAGGCTAGAAAAACTCTTCATCTGGATGTGTTTCAAGGATCAAACAATCACATCAAATTGCCAATAGTAGATCAAATAATTACTTAGAGGAAGGGTACAGTTTCAAGTGAAATATTAATAAGCCCATTTTATTTTATTTATTTTTTGGATTTTATTCATTTGCATCACAAAGTATTTGCATGAATAAAGACAGGTGGCATAGAATATTAGTAATTTTATTATATTTCTTGATGTAAAAGTTCCCAGACATAGTGCAAAAATAGATAAAAACAGAGTAGTTCGACCATACCAAAATGTTTTTCTATTCATAATTTGTACAGATCATGCTGAGGTTTTTCTTCCAATAAATGTTTTATCTAGAATCATCTATATCTTCTGTTTTCAGATCAATGAGAATCGGTGATACTGAAGATTACAACAGACTTTAGTATTCTAAAATAATTTTGATGTTCATATCATTCTAAATGAAAACATCAGTAAATGAATTTCTTCAAGATAAAGAAATAATTTTGCAGACATTGTTTGCACTACAAGTGTAACTAATTGAATATGAAAATATTTGTATGAAATATTACTCTGAATGATAATTTTGTGTGGATTCTGTTACTATCCTATCATATATGCATCTTGAATAGTTTATTTGCCTGCTTCATCATTAATTTTTGGCTAGTATTTCTTTCATCTATTTCAGTTGTTTTTTATTACATCTTCCAGGTTTCTATTCTATAGCTGTTAAGTAGCATCCCTTATCCTAGGGATCTTATCTACCATGACATCACCTTACCAAAGGCTCCCAAGGATAGAGGGTGTGAGTTCAAATCTTGCCAAGAAGTTATTCTGTATTTTCATTCTATGCTGCTTACTTAACAGTAGTAACCTGGGAGTTGCAATAAAAATTAACAGAAATTAAGATGAAAGAAATATTTGTCGAAAATTCATAATGATGCCAATGTATCATTTAAGAAATTACAATAACTATTCCTACAATAGCATTTCATTTATCGGAATGTTGTGAGATTTTTCCATGTTGGTGCAGCCTTGAAAATAATTCAAAATGCAGAAAGAAAAATGCCTGATTGCCTGACAGTTAAGCCAAACACAAATGAAGGTAATTGCTGAATACTGAAGCAGAGAGAGAGAGAGAGAGAGAGGGAGGAATAGTGTACATGCAAAAATTGTCTACATTATGTACTTATTTCTAACAATGGACTCTTGTGTTTCTTCTCTGGTGCCAACCAATTTGATCAGACTACTGATTTTTTTTCTTAACCCTTGTGGTGTAAGCTTGTCTTTGAAAGTCTAAGAATACTCAGAAGGAATAGGATCAGGGTTAGTGGGTAGAGAAATAGAAGCAGAGGAGGCAAGTATGAGGCCAAGAACTAGGCTGATAATTTGAAGAGGGAATAATGAGGATCACCTACTCCTTACACGCAAAGAAGTAGATTTTCTAGTAAGCAAACTTACTGACTGTTAGCTGAGTATACTTACGTTACTGTTAGGCAGCCAGTGGCTTTACTTGCTATTGAGCTAAAAAAGAGAGAATAACCAAACTAGGGTGTCCTAGAATCGAACATGCTGAAAAAATATTAATGTATACTAGACTACAAGAATACAATTGGAACAGCTTATGAAGGTAGAGATTCAATTTTTCATATCAATTTACTATATTGACGACAAAATTTGATACTACAAATTCTTATTAATTTGACAGCATTGAAGTATCCTTTCAATTATTTCAATTTTGTTCACTAACGTTGAATTTGTAGTTGACTTCAATAAATAATGATATAATCAGAAGCAATTTTCTTAAATGAAGAAAGGGTAGCACTAAAATATCACTAAACTTTTTCGTAGATCTATTGTTAATAAATTTGTTTTTTTGATGAATATTCACAGAACTGATCGAGTAGTCCATGAGCCAGGACCTAAAATTAGGGTCACCAGTACCATCCAAGGTTGGGAAATAATTCCCATAGTAATTTTTTATGACTTTTGACAAGGTGTACACCCCTAGAGTTAGAAAATATGTAATAATAGTGCAGCAACTTTCTGTGTGTCATCACTCGATTTATAACTCCATGTCAGAACATCCTTTTCAAAACTCTACATAGAACAAAATAAAGCATTCTGATTCAAACTGATCATTCTCTCTCATTATTGACCCTTCCTCTTCAAAAATCTGTAGGAATATAGCTGAGACTAAATGCTCTTTTGAAAAGTTGTTAAAATCAGTATCTATATAAAAGTTATCTATAACAGGCAGTGACAACACAGTGACTATTAATTACATGTGTATAGTCCTACAATGAGAAGAGTGATATCATTAATAACAATAATAGTAATAAAGGTAGACCAGAGTGAAAGTAAGAAGGAGGAGTCACCATGGAGTTGCTGCCGAATCTATGACATCACAAAAAGAGAGTTTGTGGAAAAAGATATTTTCAGATGTAAATATCCGGTTATCGCCATCTTGCCTTTGTTAGAAGCATGAGTGGCAGTTTTAAATGTATGGACACGAACGGTCAAACAAAGTTTGTATAACAGGGAATAAAGAAAAATGCAGATGTTTGTAGACAAACAATAAAACATTATAGACAACAACTTCATATAATAAACAGTACATACATTTCAACAGAAAGAGAGAACGTATAAATGTTTAGGAGCGATCATTTTAGTATGGGCCTGGTCTAAGTGATAACTCATAAGGAAGGAGTATTAAGGAGAGAGTTAGCTATTAGGTTATTCCTATACATGAGATTGGAATAAAAAAGAGAGCTATCATCAGTAAGGAAAACACGTGACATTAGAGCTGCTTTTTTTTAATGAGCAGAAGAGTTGACTATGCTAGATAATTAAAAAGCAGTTAGTTCAGTTTTAGGAGCAAGAAGTTAATTGGGTGAATGAGATAAAGTGATACGCAGTGTTGAGATACCAGAAAGCCTATATGGATACTCACATTGAGGACGATATGTTATAGACACGGTGAGAGAATGTAAATCATCCCATAGGAATGCTGGGGCCACCTTGGACAGCTAAGTCCAAAGTGAACACTGATCAACAGGAATTTTGGATCCATGCATATGTCCAGAAGTAAGGAGAAACTAAGAGATAAAAGATATATAAAGTGAATATAACCAGTCCAGAGAGAGAAGTGAGCAATGGAAGTAAGGATTTTTATAGCTAGGAGCAAGGAAGTCATGTCATTAAATTTGAGGCCAGTTTTTAGGTTTCATATTTAAAGCCATGTACTCATTCATATTTATTCCTATTAGTTACAACTAAAAATAAATGGGCCACAACACATAAGATGTACTATGTTTTTTTCCTTAGTAAGCAAGCTAAAGAATAAATACCATATTTGCATACATATATTTGTTGAAAATTCAATAAACTAAATATACTGTGAGTATGAGGCGTAACTTTCATATCACCATTCATAAATATGGCTCAATAGATCCATTAATAGTAAACAGTAAAATATTATTTGTTCTAAAAGACTCCATCACTTTTGAAATTGAAGACATTGGGGGACAAATTGAACTGGCCTTGTGGTGGCACAATAATCAACATTTCACATAAAAAACAGTGAAAGAATTGGTGCCAACTTGTCTGGACTTTTAAAGGTGCAGATGAGTATTCAATCTGCTGGAATATCATGCAGAAGAAAAGATTCTTGTAAATTCTCAGTTGGACAGGTTTCAATATCAGCACTTGGGAACAAGAACTAATATCACAAGATTGTTGAGTATCTGCCAACCATCAATTCACCAGCCACAGAGTGGATCAGTGTTTGAAATCCTGAACCAATCAGCTAATCAGGAAGGAACTACATCTAGAAACAATCAAGTTAGTTATGGAGCACTGTATGCAAAAGCCACTGAAATTGCCTGGGAGCACAAAGAGCTCTTCTCCCTCATTCTTCTCAGGATGGGGACATTCCATATAATGCCTTAGCCATCCTAGGAAAGCAATTTTGGGATGCTGCCAGTGTCCAAAAGTACATCGATGAAGCATTGATGAAACTTACATGGGTAGAGTTCACCCAGTGGATAGAGAACAATGTTCTAGAGAGGAGAGGATGATCAAATCATTCTTAGACTATGTGAAAGATATGGCCAATGACTTGAACCAACAGAAGTTGAACAATCTGCTGCAAAGTCCACTCTTAGCCAAGTTGATAGCCCTATGGACAGACCTTTTAGAATATCTCTGTCAGAACAATTAGGAGCTCTCCGTATTCTGTATGTCATATATTGACATAGTAGAGGGTATATTACTTGGTCTTTTGCATGCCTCCTGTGAGGGGCTCAGGGAGTTGCACCTCCATGGCATAAGAACCATGATCCCTCAGTACTTTGCCCAAGATAAGCTGAATTATGCCAGGTACCCAACCCCTTACTTTGCTTCGATGACAAAACTGAGAAGCATCCTTTTTTGCATGAGGCCTTTAAGACAGGCTAATTTTTTGTGAAGCTGTCAAGTAGGGCTGCAACTATACGTTTTTCCATGATTTGATATGGATCACAATATTTAACTAACAATGCAATATGTATCATGATACAAGATGAGCTCAGGTAAAAAAAAAAAAAACAACTTCCAAAAGAAAAGTTTAAAAAAAAATACTATATAAAAAAAATGTTATAAGAAAATGAGGTTAGAAGAAAAAAATGAACCTCCCTAAAAAGTGTTATCAGAATAAGAGCTCAGGTAAAAACTTCACTTCCAAAAAAGTATTTATGCTAATTTTTAGAAAATTCAGACATTTTAGTGATCACTGCCCAACAAAAGGTGAGAGAAGTAACTTAATCATTGATCACACCACTTTCCAGTTTTTAATTGATCACCCCCAACATGGCATGCTGCCAAGAGACCTTGGTCATGTGAAAGCTTCTACTGGGTGACAAACCAGATCTGTTAATATTATTATTTGAATCAGTATTTGATATAAAACACACATGAATAACTATTCAGTGCCGATGTAGCCAAAGATGTGAACAACAGATGTTCATTCATAGAATCCCTAAATACCTGAAAGGAGAAATTACAGGCATCTTGATCAGAAATCTGCTATTTTATTCATGTAATTCAAGGAGTATATCCTTCAATAACAAAATGGAAAATATCATGGCATTGATAAAACACAAAAAAATCTCTCAAAAAGGGGGATTTTTTACCTGTTCCGGGAAGGGTAACATTTTCTGCTGTATTCATGTTAAATATGGAATTTATACAAAAAGTAGTTATTAAAATTACTGATTTAATTCTCAACAAATCAAAGTGACTATATGTGTCCTACAGTTTTTAGTGACTTTCTCATAATAAATAAGAGACTAATATTTTTTCTAAAAACATGCAATCATTAACTCTACCAAAATTGGGAACTACTGAAAGAGTCACACTTGACAAAAATTTCAATGTAGAATTTTAAAACAATATTTGATGAAAAGCACGTGATCTCAGCTATCATTGTGGCCAATTTCAATGTTGAGAGGTCACTGATGACATAATACAATTAGGCTGAATAAATATGTTGCACGTTATAATGACCACTTTTCAGATATGTTTATTTAAAGGGTTGTGTTATAAAATACAGAACAGCACACAGAAACCTACCATTGGTACGATGCTATAATATATTTTTGAACTCTGGATATGTATAGCTTGCCAACATCACAATGAGCATTATTACCCCCTCAGATGGTTCCTACCAACCTAGCTGACACATAGACAATAGTAATTTAGTTTACTTTTAATATAATTGTAAAACTGCACAACTAATTAGAAAAGAAGAATGCATATATGTTCAAAAGCAATTCGTACCTTTCTAATTGATGGGAAGAGAAGCTCCTGTTTTTTCCCTAATTTATCGATTTGAAAAACATAATTGATTCTCTTACATTCATACTTAGTAATTTTTCATAACTCTCTTGAAGGCTTCCTTCAGTCAAGTCACCAAACTACTCACTGCAGAAGATTTTTGATGCCCTTCAGAATTGTACCTTTGTAGCAGACTGGTACTTACTCCTTGAGCAAATTCAATTTACATTTAAAATCTAAAGTTAGCACTACTTGTACTACTGCTAATCCCTAATCAGCAGGAGTCCAAAGTTTTCTATCCTAACAAATGATGTGAGTGAAACAAGTTGATTCCTATTTTTGGTTCTCCTTTGTAAATAGGAGTAAAAAATATTTCAAACAAAGTGTACAATATTCATGAATGAACAGGATTAGACAAAAGGCTAGTTGTTTAACAGCAATGATAAATAAACTTGATATATAGCAAAATTATAAACCTAAGAACAAAACATGATAGATTATTTGCAGTTTCATTGTTCACGTTTTTATGACAAGAAAAGTGTTAGATGATTTTTGAACATACATGTTTATAATTTAAAACCATTTTTAATTAAGAAAGGAAATGTTTGTGTAGGTAGAGGGAAAGGAAAAAATGAAAAGATCAATAATTTTTGCAAATGATAACCATGAAATAATACTCTTATTTTGTATTCAAAAATGTTTCAGAAAATATTTTTAAAAAAATCCTCTTTTATAAAATAAAGGTAACATTATTGCATTTAGAAATCAATGATTTTTCCATTTCTTTTCCTAGTTCAATATTGATATGATTTTCTTTTTAGCTTTTGTAATGAACATACAAACAGACATTCAAAAATTGGATCATCATTATCAAGTTGAACACAAATTCAGATGCAACACAATTATTATAACGCAAATTGGACTGGAAATTGCTTTAATTTTAAAGTTAGAATCTCTGAACGGTATAGAGCTAACTTTTGCTATGATGTACTGTTTTTGCTGTGTTGGGGTAAAAACCCTGCAGATACACAGAAATCAGGTCTTTCAATGTAAATATTGAGGTATGGGATTGAAAAAGTTGATAACTTTTGTTCTGATATATTTTTCCTGAGCATCATGAAACAATTCTTGCTAACATTTGCAAATTCAAAGTTTTAATAAAAGATAATGGAAAATAACAATATCAGAAAAAACTGAGGATCATGTTGCAGTAATAATTACAAATATCACAGATGAAAACACCTCTTTTATTCATCCTGATTGCAGTTGAGTAAATTTTGTTTTCAGATATTTTAAAACCTTTTTCCCAACACATAACAAGTCTTCTGCTTTTATTTATCAATTTTTTTACTCCATTTGCTTACAGTTTATCCGTATCAGAAATTCTATGATTTGATCAAAACTAATGATGAAACCAAACTATCAAGTTTAGAGGTATATTAGATGCAAACCTTCGTGCATAGAATAAAGTTTCAATACAACAAAATTTCAACATAATAGTGCCTAGAACATCATCATCAGTCTGTTGTTGGACATAGACCTTCTCTGGGATTCGTCTCATCTTTCGATTATCGAGGAGCCAAAATTCTCTGAATTTGTCTAGTTTGTCTCTCCATTTTATATTCTAGTGGACTCCTGTTTTCTCCCTGATATATTGTGCCGTCTTGTGATCTCTCCATGATTCTCTCATGCGCATGTTACATGCTTCTCAGTTTGCAGGTCTGTCTCTTGGTTGGATTCTATGTTTCAGCTCCATAAGTGACTATCGGGTGGATGCATTGGTTGTATACTCTTCTTTTTAGGATTAATCAGATGTTCTTGTTTTTGATGGTTGAGCTTGCTCTGCCAAAGGCTTGCTATCCTAGAATGATTTGTCACTTGATTTCTTCTTCTTTTGAGGGTTCATAGAGATTCGTTGTCTCAGATAGATGCAGTAGTCTACTTTTTCCAGTTTAACATCTTTGATTTAGACAGTTGTGTTCTTATCCTCAATGTGGTTGTTACACATGACCTTCGTTTTACTGAAGTTCATGTGTAGGCTGACTTTCTTGCTTTCTTCATTTACTTCATTGAGCATTAGTTGAAAGTCATGGAGGTTCTCAGCGAAAAGGGCGATGTCGTCTGAAAATCTGAGGTTGCTCAGATATTCGCCATCTATTTTGATTCCTCTATTCTCCCAGTCCAGGTTTCAGAAGATCATCTCAAGGCAGGCTGTGAAGAGTTTGAGTGAGCTGGTATCATCTTGTCTTACTCCTTTTGGGGGTTGGAAGGATTCAGAGTCTTTATTTAGCTTGATAAAGGAGTTGCTGTGACTGTATATATGTTGCAGTACTCTGACATATACAGGGTCTGCACCTTGTAGGGTCATGGCCTTCATGACCGAGGATATTTCCACGGTCAAAAGCCATCTTGAAGTAGTGCCTAGAGCAATTCATTTGATGGTCTATTTTTCAGTAGTTCATACAAATTTTTTCTTATAAGGAAAAAAAATCTTCTGGGGTGGTAGTGAAAGAAAAGTTGAAGAAACTGCTCTTACAGAAAAATTTAAAAGAAATTTCAGGAAGTAAGGCAAATATATTAGCCAGCCTTTCTCAGGGTCTTTTCTCAAATTCTTACATTATATATTAGACCATAGTGCATGTGAAATTACATATATGAAATACTTATTTCAGAACTTTATATAACATTAAATTTCTTAAAATAAGATTAAGCACCAATAGTTTTCTGAAATAAATCCCAGAATATACAAATTTAATGGTGCAGGTAGATTCCACATAAAAGAATTAATTCATTTTGCAATAAAACTTGCCCATGTGCAGATGAAAAATTTGAATTGGATGACTGGTATTTGGCACCAGTTAGCCAAAAGATTGGCTCTCAAACTAAGAACCTTGCAACATGCACAAGAGAGGATCATGCTTAATACCACAAGACAACACAGTATACGAGAAAAAACTGGAGTGAGAGATATTATAGAACCTATTAAAAAAACTCAAATGGCAATGGGTTGCCTGTACTGCAAGATCGTCAGGCAATCCCTAGACATCGCGACAATGTGGATCCCCAGCAATCATATATGAAATGCAAAATATGATGGCGTGACAATTTAGTAAGTTTCAGGAGAGATATACAGTGGAGTTCACAATAGAGTTAGTAAATCTTGGAGAAGGTCTATGTTCAACAATAGAAGTTGAAAGATTGTTGATGATGATGATGATGATAATGGAAATTTTAGGCCACAAAAATTGTATTGATGACATAAATTTGTGTGTGATATTCATGAGTAAATTTGCAACAATACTTTTTATGTCTTGAGTAGGGAGTGAACCTGCAGATTACAATATAAATTAGGGGGGAAAAACAGAGCATAGCTGGGATACATTAATATTTGAAACAATAAGATGAATTAATGCTTACTATGAAATTAATCATTCAATCAGTTATATTGAAACAACTAAGCAGTGAAACAACTAAGAAAGTGAATCCAAGACATCTACAATAAAATGTCAAGTTAGATTGATGCAAGTGTAGAGAGTTCAAACATGTAGGGGTCCCACATTTGAGTTCTTATATTACACCAAGCTTAACTTCGTAAATACCTGCAAAAAATTAATTACAAAATTGGAATTACTCAACATGATATGATTACCACTGCCAACAAAGTTAAGAGAGGTATATGTATTCACCCATGTCCATCTGTCTGTCGACACAATATCTCCAAAAGTTTTAATTAATTCTGGCAAAAGGTGGGCTATGGGCTAACAAGGAATTGATTGAATTTGAGGGCAGGTATTTATTACAGTGACCTCCGCAGCGACATCGCAATTTATGAACTGGTTTTCATTTATTAGCTAGTGATCATGATGCTGGTAACTGGTACGCATTCTCTGAGTGCTCCCAAGTTAAGATAACATAGCATTCATTTTGATGTTGTCTTTTTATTGTTAGAATCATGATACATTTAATAAGTTTCTTATGGGAGAGTAAGAGGAAATATTAATAAAAAATTACATTTGATAATTTTCTTGTCAGGTACAGATACTCAATATGCATTTGAGGGGAATGAGCGCATGAAAAATCATCAAATGATTGCCAGTTCATTCTACATGTTTATTTTGTATTTAAAATAAAAACACCAGGAAGATACAGGTTTAAAAGAAGCACATAATTGTTATTTTGTATTTAAAATGAAAACACAATAAAAAGTTAACACTAAGCTTATGAATCAGTGTTGCTTATAAAATCAAAACAAAGGTGTAATTCAATTATTTTATATTTCAAACGTAACATTAAAACAAAAAGAGACAATATGAATTACAAAGACCTCAGAGAACACATTCCTCTGTAAACATAATTATCAGGGGAAGTAATAGAATATGGATCCATTTCAAAATTCAATTTTTTCATTTGTGGTCTACTGAACACTTTTCCATAAATTTTCACTATATATCATCAAAAACTTTTGGTGATATTATGTGGAGAGATACAAAATTTTGGCAAAATGTGGTGAACATATATAACTATGACTGAGGGGAAGTAATTGTACATGAATCCATCCAGAACTTGGATCACTTCTTCAGTGGCCATTCATCCACATTCCATTGAAATTCATTCAGAATTTTCCAAAATATAGAATTGATAGTCATGGGTATGGATGTATTTAGGAAGAAAAAAGGAAAGATGTATCTCAATGGAAATGAAAATTCTTAGATCTTCCTCAAAAATTCACAATTTCTTCTTTATCTCCATTGTACATATAGGATGTAGGGTCACCAGTTCATAGGATGTAGAGTCTTTTTGTGTTGAATCCACACCAGTGGATTGTTGAGAGACAAGGATTTTGGATCCTCGTGGGTGATGTGTATTGCGCTGGCCCTGTAGCTGTGGAAAGGAGGAAGCTGTGCGAAGAGAAGGGAATGGAATGCGCGCCAAGTATAAAGTTGGACGTGCATTGAAATAAAGAGGAATGAAAACATACAAGAATTATGGCCAGACAAGAGACGTACGTTTAATACAAGAATAAAGATAAGGTACATGTGAAGATAACATAGATACGACCGATCGTGAGAAGTAATGTTAGGAGAAGAGATAGTAAAAGGTGGGAGCTTTCTTGTCTCAATAGTGCTGGGGTCGGAGTTGTAGCGGAGTTGTCTGAACACGTGGATTCCGTATGGTTGGATTTCTCCCAGATACGTGGAAACTGGGTTCAGTGTGCGAGCCTTACTGCCAAGTAAGTGAGTTAACTTGGGGGCTATTCTCAGACGCTGTTAGACTCTCAACGAACAGAATATGAAAGACATAGAACATGGAGTTTTATCCATGCGTGTTTCCTGAAGTGAGGATGATGGTCAAGATCAGATCGGCCAGTGGGTTGGCGACATGATAAAAATCTTACAGAGAGGGGAAAAGAGTGGCCAGCCGCAAAGGCCGGGGCTAGAGGCATGGCCAGCTAGGAATACTGGCGCCAAGGAGCATTGAGCCAGGGAGAAGGAAAGAGAGAAAATGGCCAGCCGCAGAGGCCGGGGTTAGAAGCGTACACAGTTAGTGGTGCTGGAGCTAGTGAGCACTAGACCATGTGTTCCAGGGGTTTTATAGGGATCGTCAGAGGAAGTGACATTTTGGATATCTAGCTAAAAGAAGAGTTTCGTAATAAATTCCAAACTAAAAGTATAGGGGGCACTACACACATCTTTCCAACAAATATATATATATATATATATATAATCCAAATAAAAAATGCAATATGATATAAAATAATATAATATGACTTAATATAATATTCAATGTATGATGGACTCATCATGTACCTCAAACATTAAACATTAAATTGATTTAGATTAAAGCTTAAAATATATTGGAGCAAAATTCACGATACTAACATGTTTCTATTTCTGTCCTGTTTGTTCTTCTTCAGGCAATTTATACTAAAGAAGACCAAATAGAGCAGAAACATAAACATGCATGTGTGCTAAACACTCACTCCATGATATATACATACACACACACACATATATATATACACATATGTACGTACATAAAAATTATATAAATACATTTACATTTATATATAAATATAATTATAATAATAATTATCAATTGTGTCATCCACAGACAGCTGTTCCGTTGCATTACAACTCTTCAGTTTGGCCATAGACTATCCAATATCCCTCCCAGTGCTGCAACGTCAGATCTAAACTTCTATT
>CAUOPZ010000430.1:20000-22500 GCA_963457665.1 Thysanoteuthis rhombus
GTTTTGCGTATTTGCTTCTGTTTATTTCTTTTTCTATTTTCTGACTTGAAACTTGTTTTTGTAAAATTGCTGTCTTTCAGGGAATGTGTTTGTCCACATCACAGCCCAAAAGCTGTCCTGTAAGTAAAATGACACTGACCCTGAACAAATAATATATAACTTTGTATTCAGGTTTCTTTTTGGCTTTTCACTTTTCACATCCCAGGAGACATGTCAGAATTAGCTTCTCTGTTCCTTTTCTTATCAGACTTCATTTGCTGAATTTATATATTTAAAACTTTCAATATTCAGTTTCAGTTACACATATTTTTCCCTTTTTATAAAATTTTTTTTTTTTTTTTTCACTAGTATTTTTCAATACAAAATACCGTTTTATCAGATACTACAATGTGGGTACTACTTGTTAGGTAACAAGCCTAACTTGTACCTTATCCACCAATGATGTACAAAAATGATGGTAAATTGCTATATAATGTCATGTTTATCGGTTAAATAAATTAGCATCATATTGGTTTAGTAATAGTTATCTACCTTTGAAAGTGGATTATTTACCTTTGGAAGCTAGGGGAGGGGAGCAAACATCTTGCTTGATTTAGATATATAAACCATCGCTCAGCAATTAGACGATAGACTTTTTGTATCTTCAAGTGAAAACAAATTGATACAATGGATTAACATCTTGTTGTTGAGTGAAAGGAAACCTAATGAATTTCTAATACTACAACTTTAATCTGTGATTTTCAACTTTTCAAATTGAAAACATTGTCAGCCATATTTATATTTTTTGTGTGACAAATACAAAGAAACCAATCTGTACTTATGGTTTATAAGCCTCTGAATATGTTGATAAAATGTTAACCCACCAATATGATAGTATTTAAAAACCTGATTTTGAATGCTTGTTAGCCAGGCTATAACTGGATCATGTGTTGGCATACTGGACTTTGAAAATTTCTACCTCCACTGCCAATGATATTCTGATGATTCAGATAATGATAGAATTAGAAGTTGCCTTCAAAAATGTGTCCAGTCGTAGAGAAATAGATTCAGAATCTCAAGTAATACCAGAGTCATCTGTTGAGGAAAAGTATACAAGAATCAAATAAAATAGCCACAAAATCAAGAGGCAATTTAACCATTCCAAACTGTTTGGCCTAGCTAGAGATGCAGGTATTGAGTACAGAGTGTTCATGAAATATTAGAAAACTTGTAGAATATGTTTGGAATCAACTTTCTTGTATATTAAACTAGTGGTCAGTTTTTTCTTGGTTTTGTGCTTTGATGATTCATTTGCAATGGACATAAGAAATTAAGAACTGCAAAATTCTACACATGATTGATCATATATTAGTAAAGTTTGGCTGCCAAGCTGGATTGAAATGAGAGCTCTGATATTCTGACAGTGGTTTTTAGATACTGTTTGGCTATTTTGGTCTGCCAAAGAGTTTATGGCTCAGAATATGAACATCATTGGTTGGACAACAGCTACACAAAACTCCTTGGAGTATTGGATTAAATGAAAGACTCAATCAAATATTCAGGAAAATGCTTGAAAAAAAAAGATTAAAAATGTGTGGTGTAGTTTCGGAGTTGTTCTGGCATTGGCTGTTAGCGTCAAAAATGCACTCCACTATGTTTATGGGTACAGCCTTAATCAATTGTTTTAGTTTGTTGTGTTTTTTTTGTTGTTGTTGTTTTTTATCGGGGGGGGGGGGGGGCGGTTCAAATCAGAATTTGCCTGCTCTGTAAGTGATAAGCTTCCTGTGCAGGAAGGCATTTCTACCAGCAAAATTATGGCGAATAATCTGAATGCAATGCATTCAGCTAAAAGAGCTTTTATAGCATGTGGGTAATCAGAAAAATTAAGACATGTTTCATCACAGAATGAGAAGGTTATAATGTTACTGTGTTAGAATAAAGGAGATAGGGTTATTATACAAGAGAAATGAGTGTGACAAGTGAATGGGTCTGGGCTCAAATATTGGCTGGGAACACAAACAGGAAATGGTGAAACATCGTGATATCTATATACAAGAACAACCTTTCTGTCTGTTAATGTATTCTGGCAGATATGGGGCTATACCAGATAACATAGATCCAGTGTCTGTCTTGCAAATGGGTCAAGTTCTTCCTTCATTGACTCGTTGTTTGGACTCTTGAGTAACTAATGGGGAAACAGTTAGTTAAAAAGTAATGTTGAGCTGGAAGATCGGATTAAACCACAAGCAGCTTCTAGAGGTTATCCACCAAATGTTTCAGTTCCTGCAAAAGAGGTTGATCTTCCTAAACTTGGTTAACTCTCTGATGATAATGAGGGAGAGTGGGCAAAAAATGACTGTTATGAAAGCTGGCAAAGCCACTGGAAGAACTAGATATGAGGAATGTCCTCATGGATGAGAGTGAAACCTTTTGGTTTGACTATGAGCGTGAAGTCTCAGAATACTAGATAAATGATACTGAATAGACATCTGACTGTGAAAATGTGATGTTAGTATAAAGA
>CAUOPZ010000431.1:27500-52500 GCA_963457665.1 Thysanoteuthis rhombus
TTTAATTTGATTTGGTAGATATTCAGTTTTTGTATTCCTACTGTTGGTTATGAATTACAATCCTTGTTGTATGGTCTGAATGTGAGTCTTATCAGTAAGTGGTTGCTTGTTTTGTGTGTTCTTTATTGAAATGTTTTGTTTTTTTTACTTGGATAACTGAGTGGGTTGTGTGATCAGTTTGGGTTTGGTTTACTTTCTACTCTCCAAATATATACATATATATGATATATATGTAATATTGATATATTTTCTTATATGTACAGTTTAGAAAGCCTTATAGCTTTAAACATTAAAAACTTATTCAAAATGTTCTTGTCACTTGAGTCAACTATTCTCCAATATCAGGTAATGCATTTTGTGTAATTTAAAAACAAAGCAGTAATATCAACATGGCATTTGATCTCAGACTGCATGCAAACCAACTTATGATATCATTTTCGAGAATTCTAATAACACAAAAAAGAACTCTCTACCAACATATTAAACCAGAGAATTTGATAGTTATTTTTCACCTATTTTTCTGTTAATTTTTCCACATCATATAACATCAAGCTTTCATGAAATGTTTTTTCACACTTTTCATCATCAAATAATGTGTTCTATACATAGAAATCCCCTTTCTAGCAGGTAATAACACCTCGATGGGCGATACCATCAATGTACTTGAATAAGTTGTTACATGGCATTCCATGTTTGATCTCCTACCCTGCCCAACTACCATTCAGTCAGACAAATGGAGTGAAGTCAGATGTTTTCCCCTTTCCCTGATTCCAGTTAATACAATGATCTTCCGCTCCGACAAAGATTGGATCCCTCTCTTTTGATTACCTAATTCCTCTGACATTAATACAAATTGATTTATTTCAATATATGCTTTTTACTTATTCTATTTTTCTACTCTCGCAAACATATATATATATGATATATAATGTATGTATAGCATATCATATATATATATATATATATGCTATATTGATACATATATGTTATATTACGTATATATATATATATATCATATTACACATATGTATAACATATTACACATATATATCATATTGATGTAATTTATTTTTTACGTGTGTGTATATATATATATCATATATTACGTATATGCGTATTATATATATATGTATAATACATTACATATATATATACTATATTACTTATACATGTATTATATATAACATATATTATACATATATGTATATAATATATAACATGTATTTTATATATTTATATATATATCATTAATAATGGTGTCATCCACTGACAGCTGTTTCGTTGTATTACAACTCTTCAGTGTGGCTATAGATTATCCAACATCCAGTACCACAATGTGGTTTATGGTTAATGTGTACACATATATATATGCCTGTTTTTGAGTGTATGTGTGTATATATATATATATATATATATATATATATATATATATATATATATATATATATATATATATATTTAAGAAAATCTCTTCTTGAGATAATTAATTTGTTGATGTGTTATTGCAGTTTTTGAACAGTCTGCTTTTTCATGTTTTGCTGCTCCATATCATTTCATTAATAATTACTGAACTGATGCCATAATGTGTCATACAACTCCTGACAAAATTTCTTTTTTCTTCACAGTTCATCCTTCTTTTTGATCAGCACAGACTGTTATGTTCATTCTTAACATCCCCTACACTCTTGCATTGATTTGAAGTTTTTGAATGGATTAAATGTAAGTATAATGTTGTTAAAAAATTTCATAAAAAGTTTTGACAGTTCTCACCATGTAAATGAATTTGCCAGTCACTGGAATTTTCAAGTGTTAGGTTTTGATTTTTTGCAATTAAAAGTTTTCAAGCCATCACTTGCCAAAATACCAATATTTTATGTACGGATGGACAATAAAAATTAGAAGGTATAAGAGTGACAAGAGCAGAGGCATAAAATAATGGATGATTTCAGTTGTTCACTCTAGTGGTATATCCATGGGTTTTGTTGGTATTCCATTTATTCTTTTAATGATTGTTGCTCTTGCTGTATTACTCATGTGTTCTGACTTTCATATGTATCTGTGTGTCTTGACTTAGTTCATTCTGACCTGTTCAGTGTTTGAAACTGAAATTTTACATATACACTCTTCTCAATGAGTGGGGAATATGCCGCCCTACCCTCAATAGTTTTATCCTAAAATACTTTGCATCGATCACTTTAAAAAGATGTTAACAATCTTCATTTGGCCAAGGAATGTTGATTCTATCAGCATTGTTGCTTCCAAGCAATTAAAAGAATAGTTTTATTTTACTTTTATAAATATTTATAAAAACAACAACATGAATCAACAAATACAGGACCTAAAAATGAAATTCTTTTCTTACAATTGAAAAAAAAATTTTTTCTTAATTTTCAAAATACCCTATTAATTTACATAGTTGCTGTGTGTGGATTCATTCTAATCAGTTACTTTTTTCAATTTCAGATCATCATTTTTTTTACTATTCATATCTTGCGAAGCGAATGTATATAATCTCAGTTGGAATTTAAACTTTGCTTGCTGATTCCATTTTCTATACTGCTAACTGCTTCTTCATTGGTACCTCAACTGATGTATTTTTAGAAATAAATGTTAACATACAATACATATATGCCTAAATTTTGGATGCTTCTCGTCGATGCAGTGTCATTTGTAAAGTAGAAATAGCAGTTTTGACCCTAAATTGAGCTGTAGCAAACTCTGGTTATCTGGGAGGTCAGTACCACCTAAATTCATCCTCGTCAATTTACCTTTAAAGACTAATTTTCAGCTCTCTGGGTCAAGCGGTTTGGTCAGCTATGAGATACATACAACCAAGCAAACAATCAGAGGTTTTATGTGAATAATATTGGTTCGTGAGATGTTTGAATCTTATATTGTGGGAGAGTCATGATAACACTTGCAGTCCAGTATGGCGAGAAGGTTTTGCTTGTTACAAAGGACCAAGGAGTCTACCCACGTTTCTGGGTTTGCTGACATCATAATGAGGAGATGGGAGAAGCCAGTTGGCCGAGACTGTCCCTTTGTTTAGTTCTACACTCATGATTGAATATGGACACAGAGATTAAACAGAGTTCATAATTGAAATGAAAATAGATGCAACTGTCCAGACAAACAAATGAAATTTATATTTAATGGTTCAACAGATAAGACTTTTAAAAACAGTACAATCAACACTAAAAGGGAAACATGATCGTGTTAGAGCAGGCATGTTCAGAATAGATTACTATATATCTTCTTTATGGAATGAGAAGAGTTATTTCTTTGATGTACAAGAGAGAATTCCCTATGAGTGTAAATAGCATGAATAGTAAAGATGGAAGGATTAGGTGCTTGAGCAAAGAGGGAGGAATTGTGTTAAATTTTATTGTCGTGACTACAGTGCTGAATTACTGAAAGAAGTTGTTTCCATAAATGCTGTTATTAAAGTAAATGAGAATAATATATCTGTTATTATTGATTACTTTTGTTGTCTGTCTATATTCCTGCCATTTGCAATTTCTATAACTTAATTTTTAGGCCTTAGACTTGTAAAGGAGAAGTAAATGAATGAATGACCATTATAGTGAAGGCTTTTTGCTCCCATTCAAGTATAATCAGTCTCGTCTTTTGATAAAAATGGCCATTTTTGGTGTTTTTTGTCTTTTATGCAGATTTTGGATATTCAATTATGACCTAATTTGCAGCTGGTAAAAAAAATTGATTGGAATAGATGTGACACCTTTTAATGACATCACATCTCTTCCTTCCTTCCTATTCCTGTTGTTCAACATAACTGGGACAGACCAAAGTGTCCTATCGAGATGTGTGGACACATCTAAAAAATACACTTGTAAAGCATGCATATGATAAGCTGGAAAATGAAGGGTTTTTATTTTTTCAATCTGTTAATGAATCACCACGATTATTTTGTATTTTTACCTGATTTTGCACCTAAATTTGTTTCAAATGTAAGAGAATAATCTTGGTACACTTTCCAGAAAATTCTATCATTTCAAAAACATCACCTTTTTTCTGTCTACAACAGCTCTGTGCCTTCTGAAAAACCCAAGTAATGTTTGGAACTACTGCCAAGCCTCTAAACTTTTAGAAGTGCCTTTCGACAGATCGGAAGACCAACAGCATTAATTTCCCACCTTTGTGTGTGTGTGTGTGTGTGTTTTCCCTTTACTTTTCCTTTCCATGGAGTGTAGGAGAAAATGGAAACAAAAAACCTTTTTTCACTACTATCCAAAAGGAAATCGTAATATTGGATTTCCACATTTTCCATGTGGTCCGGGAGGAGCAAAGCAAATTATGAGCACAGGACTAGAACAAAATGTCGTCAAAAGAGGCTAAAAATCTTTTTTTAAAAAGTGAATATAAATTACGCACATTAATTTCTATTTTTGATCTATTTGGCTTCCTTCAAGGATGATTTCCCTTTTAAAATTTAAAAAAAAATGAAAATACTATTTTAATTCTGAACCTTTGTGAAATCACTATGCTCAATAAGATTAGAGTTGAAAATGCAAGACCTGTACATTTCAATCGCACTGATCGTATACATGTGAAAGAAAGATATAATCTGTTTTTACACTACTTGAAAACTATTGTCCATTATTCCATATCTATGTTTCAACTTGAGAAATGTTCTTTCTCTTTTCACATGATGTAGGTTGATTGTATTGAAATATACTGTAAATCTGTTATGACGCGGTTTTTTCTTCATTTCTGCTCGGTTTGGTCTTGATAGTTAGAGGCAGAGACTGGATTAAGCTTTGGAAAATGGAAAAATCGTTACAACACGGACTCAATTGTTATGCAGCTGAAAATCATTGACTCCGACTCCCGAGCTATAACGGATTTACGGTGTAATTGATAGTCTAAACATTTTAGATGTCTTGGAACGAGGGGATTATTAGTTTTGCTTAAAACTGATATAAAACTAGTGTGTAGGATTTTAAAATGATTTTGAGAGAAAAAATATTTATATCAGTTATCGTGATTGTTATCTTGAAGGAAAAAAAAAATTCTGTTGATTATCAGACACTCGAGGGTCAAGTTAGTTAATCTGTATTTTTTTTTTTTTTAAATGATGAAAAGAGGGAGATTATAAGTTCTTATAATCTCTGACTGCCTTGAACTATTTGTATTCCTCATACCTTTTTTAAGTATTTGCTAGACCTTTCGCTGTTAGACTATTTTTTATTCTTTCGTCTTACGCTTTTTTCCGATCATCACCACCTTTCAACTTACTCTTCTATTGTCTCTTTTATGCCCACTCCTTAACTCTTCTTCCTTCTTGGTAGGCTGTGGTGGTGACTCACTCACTACCAACCTCACAGTGCGTGCGTCGAAATAGT
The DNA here is from genome assembly GCA_963457665.1 of Thysanoteuthis rhombus. Classification (NCBI taxonomy): domain Eukaryota; kingdom Metazoa; phylum Mollusca; class Cephalopoda; order Oegopsida; family Thysanoteuthidae; genus Thysanoteuthis; species Thysanoteuthis major. Next base: position 32,864 of record CAUOPZ010000431.1, read on the forward strand.
TCTGATTGGTTCATTTCTCTATGTCTCGCCCTCACCTTCCTCCTGTCTGTCGATTTCTTTCGCCTTCTTTCTTCACCCACCCACAATAATCGTTCCTCTCCTCCTCCCTGCTTCGTAACTTCAGCTTGACGTTTATTCCCCATATAACTCCTCTCTTCACTCAATTGTGCCTTCCTCATATCTCACCAGAGTAAATCCACATATGTACTCATCATCTAATACAAGTTACGACTGTACATTTTACATTTAGTTTCCTGCCACCCCCATTTTAAATTGAACTGGATTTTTATCATTATACCTCTTTTGTGCAAGTCATTACCGTGTCGTTTTGTAGTTTATATTCGTCCTTTGTCGTCCTGTCCTCATGTTACCCTTCTCTTTTCCTGGATATTAATTTACTCCGGTCGGTCGTCGTCATTACCATTGAATAAAAAACTAACTCCTATAGTTTTGCCGACAACATCTGGATTTTACCCTTTTTTTCCCCCTCAAGTTTTTACACCTGAACGTCATCGATTATTGCAATTTAGAAATACAACTTCTGTGACGGTGAGCAACTTTTTTTCTCTCCCCACCCCCAATAATCTAAAAGATATCTCCTAAGATATCATTACCCTCTCTTTGTTTTATTTCCACGTAACTGTTTCTTCTACATCTGAACCAAAAAGTACAGAAAATAAGGTGGAAGTATTTTTTAATTATGGTTATTTAAAGTTGAACTTCTTAAATGCCAACGTGTTTTGAAAAATTTCACTTTGGTGTTGCTCAACGCTAGAAAAAATAACTTGCTCCTAGGAAAATATATTTTTTATTGAGAAAAAAAAATCCATCCTTTGTTCTTTTGAATTGACTATATCATTCATTCATATTTCAGTTGTCTTAATCAATTAACAAAGAAATTCTTTTTATGATAGCCTCCTCCTGACGTTGCAGATGGCGCATGTTTCTAGTTAGAGGACCATGGGCATCCACTTGGTCGGGGGGGGGGGGGCAATGGGGCATTTGACCCCTCCTGGATAAGCCCTTCTCACCAAGGGCGCGGCTGTTTGAAAGATGGACACTCATAATGAATAAAGGATAACGGTGCAGTAAGACTGTTTTATGTAACGCAACCTTGATGTTCCCATTCAAAATGACTATTCTCATTATCTGGTAACAGGGTTGCTACTAAAATATATATCGAATACACCCCCCCTCTTGAAAAGTGGTAGCAGACGGATTTACATTCAAAGAGTGATGTTGATATTTGTTATCGGTCTCTAATACTGCTTGTTAGTCAGTGGTAAAGATCTTTTTTTCTGTTTCCTCTGCTGATAACTGCCCCCCTCTCCCAAAGACTATTTTTCTCTGATAACGCTTTCCTTTTCTCTCTACCTATATATTAAAATCTTAGTACTAAACCAGGAAGTTAACTGACTACTTGCCATGTGTAGCGGTGGGGTAGAGAGATGGATCCCTTTCACATTCTTTTTTTTCACCTATAGTGGAACGTGCTAAATTGCCACTTCGGAAAAAAACTTCTTTTTCATTCACTAGCATCTCCATTCATCGTTAAAAAAAAAAGAGGCCTGATGAAGTTCTCGGTACACTTCGCGGGAAACAGTTTTGATGAAATACTTGTCTCTTCTCCGGGCGAGACTCATATTTTCAACTTTTTCATTTTTTTTCAGGAAGCTCTGTTCAAGTACGAAACATTTTCAAGATTTTTGTATCTTGTAATGCTGGCATTTATTAGATTCTAATATTTCGTCCCCGCCAATCGTTCCTCTCTCTCTTTCTCACTCCCGCCGATATCTGCCTTTTCCTTTGATTCACTAGTAGTGAAGTGTGACGTCATCAGTTGACTTCCGGATCCAAATTTGAAAATTGGTACTACTGTTTTCAATGGACTAATTCGGTATGATGTCAAGCGCGAATGTTTCCGTGGCACTAGGTGAAAACAGAAAGTCACGACGCTGTCGTTACAGAGGAGTTTATTTGGGCTTTGGTATAACGTGTTAAATTATTATTTACTTGCATATATCCCCCAAAATGTTCGGATTTTATGTGTATGGATCAGCGCTAAGGAGGATGATGCTAATTTATATGTAAATCTATTAATTTAGGTAATTGATTATTCTAGTGTTTCAATTTCAAGTTTTTCATATCTCAACTTTCAATTAAATTGAGGAAATTAAAAAAAATGTCATTGCATGTGTTTTGTTATTTTTTTCATGTAAAAAAAAATTCAACAAAAGATGAAGGGAAAATAAGAATGGACGAATATTTTCATTGGTAAACTCATACTGAATCATTATTTATTGGCGATATTGTTAAAATTTGACGTTCAGTACTTCAGGACGTAGTATGAATATTTTGCTTTGCTGGCAGCGGGAGCAAATTTTTTTGCCCCAGCATTTTTGTGATTTTGATCCATTTGACTAGTTGTTTTGAAACTGGGGTTCCATCAAATAATGCCTGGGATTCGCCACATCAAACATTGTGACATGTACCATTATATTTGAATTCGAATAAATGTAATCCATTTATTGTCTGCAAAGAGTTGAAAATAGTTGTCAAACTCTCTGTATTGACTTTATTTTTGCAATTATTAAGATCTGGAATTTGAGATGTGTGAATTTCAGACATGAGTAACAATGGAAAAGAGTGATTCCATGACATCTTGTGTCAATTCGCCTTTCCAAGTTCTTTGTATTTTTTTCTCTTTGCAAACATTGAATTTCTGTTTTGAAAAATATTATTTCCATGTTATGAGTATATATATTTTATTTATGTTTTCTTTTCGGCAAAAATCAACTTGCTACTTATTAAGGATATCATTAAGTAGTTAATATCCTAATAGAACCATCAAACAATACAAAAACATTTCTAAAAGGCAATAGATATTCATCCGTGATTTTGAGATATTTGTTCGCCCGTGTTACTCATAATTACAAATGAGTTGCAATTTTCCGTAATTTTTCCCTGGTGCAGTGGTTCAGGGCATTCTCCCAGACATTGGTAGGTATCGGGAGTGGGAGTGAATACAACTGGGGTGGGGGGACATTTTTCTAATTTTTTCTTTGCTTTCAAGGTCAGTGGTGGATGAACCATTGGGCTGAGTAGGCCCTTTCCTTCCTCCCTTGCTTTTGGTGCTAGTAGCAGATTAACCTCTAGGTTGAGTAGACTCTTTCTTTGTCAAACTCTTACTATTGAGTTTGATTTTATTTTCATATATAATAATGACAATGACCAGAAGAAAAACAAGTGACGTCATGCACAAATAGCAGTGACACAGTAATGTACACAACAATGATGAAGAATTCACCCCCACTTCTGGAGCCAAAATCTGGTTGACTTGTTCACTAGTTAACAAATCCCTTTTACAGGAACTATTAATGAAGGAGATGGAATGAGATATGTAGTTTTAGAATGAATGTATAGAGAAATGAACTGTTCTGTTCACTTCTAGATTTTAATGAAATAAGGGAGTATGACTTCATCACAGCCAAACTTCATTGCTGTTCAATAATTGAAATCTAAAAAAATTAAATGCTAAAAATAGAGGTCTGCCACAATATTTCCTTTGTAGGAGGGGTCCTCGTTTTCAAAGTTTCTAAATCACTGCATTAGACCCTAACTATCTTCCTGGAATTAGTTTATGAGAAAAAAAAAAAAAAAAAATTTCCGTGAGGTTCTGTTCACATGTATTTGCAGTGGTACACTCAACCACAACTTTCTGTCTGTCATAATGGATTGACTCTTATGTTTGCATTTACTTTCATGTAAACTGTCAATTACTCGTCGTAAATTTACATGAGGGTTTCAAGCAGTGCCATTTGAAGCATCCCCCCAAAAGTACTGGCAATTATTTTTTTTTTCTTCGGAGTCATCACAGAATTTTTTAAAACATTATTGTAAAGTGTGTGTGTGGCTTCTCATCGCATGAAAAAATGTTCCACTATGGCTGTGAGGGTGGCTGCTTGGGGCTGTTGCTGAACCCTACTGAATTTTGTCAGTTAGGGCAGATAATTTACACTGAATAAGAAATTCTGATTTTTATTGATTTTTCATTCATTTTTTTATTTTTTTATCTTCAATCACTAATACATGAATTCTTCATATTCCCTTATTATTCAAATATTCAGGTATTTTTTTTTTAGTACACTGATATGAGTAATATAAATTAATTTCTATGGCAAAAAGTCAGTTTTCTTGGATTCAAAAGAAATTTACACATTATCTTCCGTAGGAAATTATTGCCAATAATGGTTTAAAATGCATAAAATTGCACGGGTCCCTTTACCAAAAGATTGCCAAAATCATATATATTTAAAGTGCAGATAAAAATACTTGAAGGAAATTTTGATACTTTCTTTGGTCACTTTTCAAATTGAAAAGTAATTTATATATATATATATATATATATATAAATACAGCTTTTCTCCAAAAACGCTTCAAATTGTTTGAACAGTGAAGTTGTGAACTATCACATTTACACCATTTTTTTCTTTCAGTGTAAAATGTAAAAATTTCAACCCTAATTATCCGAATTGTTAACAAAATACTTTTTAGTTGAAAATTTTCTATTGTCTTTCTAAGAAAGATTATTACAATAAAATTGACAGATCACTAGTTTCAAGCATTTTAATCAATTTATGTTGCTTATATGTCAGAAGTCCTTGAGTACCTACTGCTAGTGATCAGTTTTCAAGTGAAAAAAAAAATCAATAAAATGACTGGAACTTTAAAGAAAGTTTATTCAGTATAAACTATCTGAAATTTCAGTCCTAATTACAAAAATGGAAAAAGAAACAAGCAAGATTTTCCTCATTGAAAAACTGTTCTGTCGTGAATTGAGTATTACTAACTCCAACTTCAGAAACTTGGTTACATAAAAAATGCGGCGATTTTCAAGAATTAAATATCAAGTTTGAATAAGCCCATTTTGTTTTGCTTATTTCTTTCTTTGTCTCTTTAACAGGTGGCAAATTCCTGACCCATAACACTAAAACTGACTTGACACCCCTATTGAATAAAATGTTCAGTTTTTCTATCTTTGTTTGTCCCATATCATTTCTAATGTCTCATTAATTACCTCCCATGCTTTGTAATTCTTTGTACTTCTTCCAAACAATTGCCAAATTTGCATACTATGAAAAGAAGAAAAAAAAATACTTAATTTCTATTGCATTTTTTTCTCTGATTTTTGGCCAAATTATGAAAATAGTCTGCAACATTAAATGAATTTCCAATTGATTTAATTTCAGATTTTTGGCGTGCAGAAAATTTCATTATTGAGATTTCATGAAATTAAATGACTATTTTATTAATATCAAGGTACTCTTAAAGTCTAATCTTTTCTCATAGTTCATAGTGTTAATGATCTGACCTACAGTACTTAAAGTAGGTGTAACCTATGCTTCATAAGAATCTGGGAAATTGAGAAATTCTGGACTCTAGATCCTAAGGTTGATGCTCAACTGTAGTATAATTTTTAAGGTTGGAACCCAAAGTCAGCTGATGACGTTAGCACTTTCCCATTCTATTTCTGTTAGGTAATGACTTTGAGCTAGTATTGTGTTCCCTCCTGCTGCTGTTCTCAATCTCTCCTTTTGTATGATTCAAAACGTTAGCCCTCTCCCCACATACTCTATTTTGATATGGTTGGATATAAACATCTTCCAGCTGCCAACACTGGATTCTGATGTAATTGACAGAACCACTATTGTCTCAAACTTCTAAACATCCTTCTTATTAGCTACCTACGTGAATAAATGGATTAATATTCATTTTTTTTTTTTTTTTCTTTTCAACCTTTGTCGAACTAAGTGGGATGCTGGTTATATACAGATGAACAAAGGCATTTTCCTTTTATGCTATAAGTTTGTCCTTTCAAGAAGTAATAAGGTTTTGTATTTTACCTTTCTGATTAATTCATAACGATCTGTATTGGTCTTATTTTGGGGATAGTATTTTTTTTACTTTTCATCTTCTGTTTTGTCTTATCTGAATTTTGTGCTACAACTTTGAATATTTAAAAATAATACTTGCTGCTAATTATTGATTATTATTCGTATAAAAGTAGTAATTAAGCATAGCTTTCTTGTGATTGTTCTTTGATTTAAATTCAACTCTTAAATTGGTGACGGCCAAATTTTATTTGATATTAAATTATGGCAATATGGTTAATTGGCACCACTTATACATTGAAAATTAATGTCAGAAATTTTCTATTCAAAGGATATTTCATTGTAATTTACAATTGCATATCATATTTACATGACAACTTTTTTTCTTCTTGAAAGAAAAGGAAACTAATTCAATAAATTTTTTTTTTCTTTTAAATTTCAAATGAATTTTTACACTTTTCATTGAGATTTAATGAAGTATATTTAAGATTCAATCTTATACCATTCTTTTTGAAGATATTATTTCTGGGCAAAGTAGTTTGCAGTCTTGTTTACCTTTTTTAACTGTCACTGTACTGAATTCATCAATTGTTTGATAAGATGATGATAAATATTGTTGGAGTGAGAAGTCCTTGACGGTTGGAAAAAGGCCATTAAAAAAAGTCAACAGTTCTAAGAACGGCAGATTTGAACAGATTGATAGTGCTCGTATGGAATCAAGTGACACTGATAGAATGGTTGAAGAAGGATAGACAGCGTTCCTAAGAAAGAAAGCTGTTATCCTAAGAGAGAAAGTGTTGGTAAAGTTAGAAAGATACAATACAGTGGGCAAAGAGAGGAATTTTACATCATTATTCCTTTTTGATTATTGAAATGAAAGTACAAAATAGCAGATTGTACAGTGTTTACACTTCACTCATAAATATTTTTAACCTTTCCATTTTCCAATGAATTATGTTGTATTTCAGACAATAGTTCTAATTTTATTCTTGATGCTATGATTGTTTATTATAACGGGTATTAACTCTGGAATTCTAATTGTTTATCACAGAATTAAATGTTGTCAGAAATTGTATGTATAGTTTCACAGGTTTTGAATAGAATATGTTCTTTTTTATTTCAAGTGGCAACAAGTTAACCACTGCAAATGTCTGATGTTGATAAATTGATGATTTTGCTGGTTTTGATCTTTTTGTTCTCGACATATAAACCTGTCCATTCTTGGCAGGACTCGCATAATAATCTAATGATTATTGTGGAATAGGAAGCCCACTTTTGTTATCCTCATCAAAGTCTGTCTACAGAGAGAAACTGTCTTCTTTTACTCATTCTTTTTCTCTCTCTCTCTCTCTTTCTCTCTCTGCTTCTTTGTTGTCATATTTGAAATGCTAGAAGCTTAAAATATCTAATCCAGTCCTCTTTCCTTTATCCAGTGCTGGTTTTTATTCTGACTAATAATACCATTTTTATATAAGTTTTTCTGACAGTAGCACAATTTTGAAAAGGCAAAGAAATCGCATACTGCAATTAAAAAAAAATATGTAGATACCATATTTGACGACACATAAGCCTTTTATTTCAGCAGGGGATATTACGAATTAATCGCTTTTCCCTGAATTCCTCTCATTTATCGCCCAATTTTGAACCCCAGTTCTGGCCAGTGTGTGAATGAACAATAAAGGTTATGTTAACCTTTCTGAGCCAGTTTTGAGAGGAAAAATGAATGTATTTTACATACCATCAATAAAAAGCAATTTTTTTTTTTTCATTTGTTGTGCAACATGCTACTTATTTCAAGATGTTATTTTATCTTGTATTTACTCTATGAACAGAACACTTTACTTGACATTTCTTCTTGCCTCAATTTTTGTTACCACTCCTATTTAAAACTATATACTAATACTTGTGATGAAGCTATCTTGCACCAGTGGTTTCAAAACTTTGAAAAATCAAGGATCCCTTTCATAAAGGAAATATTCTGGTGGATTCCAATTTTCAGCATTTATTTTTTAGACTGATTAATGAACTATAATAAGAAGATATTTTTGACCTTTTAAAAATCATATTTGAAATGGGTTACATTTATTTAAACGTATGATACAGGTCTGTACAATAATTGTTTTTTGATAGTTTGTGATAGATGTGTAGTTCAGAGGGAATGCTGCTGCAGACCCCCAAACATAATTTGACGGATATCCGTGGTTCTTCAGATCCTATTTTCAAAACCGCTTCTTACACGAAATAAATTGTCTTGAATATTTGTGGAAAAGATGTTCACTGCTGGTAGTTTTTTCTTTTATTTGGTGAGAATGGATGAAAAAGATTGATTAGTACATGCAGAAACATTTTTTATGAATTTTAGCTAACCTGTTGGAGCATTGCTACTCAAAATGTGACGTGTACTGGGGCTAGTATATCAACCATAGTTTGCCAGTACATGGTGTGTTTTTCACATCTTCCATGATGTTTAAATTATATATACTAGATGTTGTTTTTGACCTGGCTTGGGTATTGTTTTATGATAGAGAAACTATGAAGCTCCTAAAATGTCTGATGTGACTTGAAAAAAAATTACTGTGTTCTCATGAATTTTCAAAAATTGTGACCAGAGGCACACACTAACAAGCAAAGAGAGAAGATTCTCTAGCCTACTTGGCTGGTAGGTTGGACGGGCAATTTATCTGGTCAAAGTGATTTGGTTATGTTGCAAACAAAACACAATTGTTTCTTCCAAGTCAGATTTTATGTTTGTGTTTTTAGGAATTTTGCCATAAAGTATCTTGTGAAATTAGAATATGACTTTATCTTGTTAGTACTTTTAGTTTCTATCTGTTCATGAGGAATAATTTTTTTTACAAGCAGATGCCTTCCTTGAAATTCTAGAATAGTATTGATTACAATGCTCAAGTACCTTGGTACCCTAAAAGTGCTTCCCTTATATACATACCATTGATAAGCGCCTCCACCTTCATTGCTAAGCATGTAAACTTTTCTTTATATTCACCACACCTCGTTTCTTTTTTTTTTTGAATAGGACTCAGGAAAAGATTGGAGGTGCTTATCTCTCCATACATAGGCAGAATGGAACATGTGCAACTTTTCAATATTCTTGAAAATCTTTCAAATGTTTCATTGTTTGTAACCTATGCTAATGAATTAGACTATTGTTAATTTTCATCCACTTCTACACTGAAAGTTGATGTTGGAAATTGTGAAACTAATTTCCTACTTTCAATTATTTTCTATGAAAAATGTTGAACATTTCTTTGTAATTTACTTGAATTTGTCAAGTATATTTCCACATCAGGTCTCTAGTTGGAAAGAGAATCAGTAGATGATAGCGAGGAGGATAAATTATGTTTCCATTATGACAAATTGGACCTTCAGGTTGGTAGCAATGTTATGTCATTAAAAAACAGCATTTGGCATTTGTTCATGTAGTTGACTTGCCTTCAGATTTTATTGAAGAGATTGCTTTTGCTGTGGAACAGCATGCCGAGTTCAAACTTCGACTATGACAGTTGGCATTCACTTTGCACTGATGACTTGAATCCACCCCCACCCCTTCCACCAGCACACCATAGATCAATATAGGGTAAGGTCCATTCGCCCACACACCCCATGTCTTTGGCTTTCCCCATGCTCTGTTGTGCATTGAATATCAGACTTTAAAGCTTGATACTTATATTCCTGCAGCAGCCCCATTTTCTTTAATTGTTCATTCTCTGGGTTGAGTGACACATCAATCGCATTATGACTGGAGATCTTTTTGAATAAGTTTCTATAAAATGCAATCTATAATTCATTCTGTTGGATCACATGTATCCGTTTGTTAATGTATAACTGTCATGTTGAGAGAAGAGAATAGACCAAGAATGTACCTGATGAGAATTCGGATTGAAATGAGCCTTTGAATTAACAGCTGCTGTTTAGCTCAATGGTAAGAGCATGGCTGTGTTGAAGTGACTACCCTATCTGTGGCAGGTTTGATTCGTGCAGCAGCCCCATTTTTTAAAATTCACTCACCCTATTCTTCAAGCTTGAAAAACAGATATAAAATTCTTATCGAAGAGAACAACATTAACGCCTACATCAACAAACTCCACAACAAAATAAGAACTTGGCTAATTGAAGCTGCCACTATATTTAAACTAAGGAGTATACAAACCATTAGTAAAATCTCAGATGAAACCAGGAAACTCATTGAAAAATGCAAAAACTCCAAACTGCTGACAACAACAAGAGAAAAAATCGAGACCAAACTGAACAAAACAATCAAGAAGAAACAAAGAAGACTAAAGAAGTACACAACAGTAATCATCAAAACATCTCTTGATGAAGGTCAGGGCTTGAAGACTATAAACAAAGCTCTCAGTATAGGACGGGTATGAATGATCAGCATACTGAAAGAAAACAGACCTAACAACAGATAAGATTGTCAAATGTGCCCAATAATTCTACCGAAACTCTACTCCTCAAGATCTCGACTACAAAACAATGAGCATAATACGCAAGACACAAGCCATCAGTTTGAGGATTTATCAGAAGTTACACCATGGTAGATGAAGCAAGCCATCAAACAAAGAAAAAAGAAAAGCCCCTGGACCAGGTAACTACTCAAAAAAGCTGGTAAGATTGTCACTAGGAATTTAGCTATTCTATTCAACTTATGTGTGAAACAAAGTAAAGTCCTGGAAGACTGGAACCTGGCAATCATAAGGCTTTTACATGAAAAAGGAAACCCCAAAGACCTCAGCTACTACAGACCTATAAGCCTACTCAACTAAATCTAACTTTTTACAAAAATTACCACCAACTGAATTATGAATACCAATCACGGGAACAAGTTTGTCCTCATCATGCATCATCTACAGTCACTTAATTGGCTGAAAGTAAGCAGCAGAATACAAAATGCTTCTTGCTGTAGCATTTCTTAGCTTCAAGAAAGCCTTTGACTCAATGGAAATTCCCATGGTCATCATTCTACAAGGTGTAGACCCTGTATATGTCAAAGTACTGCAAATACAAGCCGGCAAATACAGTCACAGCAGCTCCCTTATCAGGCTACATAAACACTCTGAGCCCTTCAAGCTCCCAAAAGGGGTAAGACGAGGCGATACCAGCTCACCCAAACTCTTCACAGCCTGCATCAAGATGATCTTCAGAAACCTAGACTATATAGGAATCAAAATAGACGGCAAATATCTAAGCAACTTTATATTAGATGACATCGCCCTCTTTTCGGAGAACCTACACAACCTCCAACTAATACTAGATGAACTAAATGAAGAAAGCAAGAAAGTTGGACCGCACATGGACTTCAGCTAAACGAAGGTTGTGTGCAACAATCACATTGGATATAAGAACACAATGATCAAAATTGAAGATGCAAAACTGGAAAAAGTAAACCTCTACATCTTCCTAGGACAATGAATCTTCATGAAACCCTCAAAAGAAATCAAGCGAAGAATCACTCTTGGATGGTAAGCCTTCGGCAGAGCAAGCTCAACCTTCAAAAACGAGAAGATCCCATTAATCCTAAAAAGAAGAGTATACTACCAATGCATCCTCCCGATAGTTACCTTTGGAGCTGAGACAAGAACCTAATGAAAAGACTGACCCACAGACTGTCACAAGACAGCACAGTATATCGGGGAGAAAAAAGGAGTCCGAGATATGATAGAATCCACTAGAAAACTCAAATGACAATGGGCTGGTCACGTTGCAAGAATGGCATCAAATAGATGGACATCACAACTCACAACAAAAAGATTACATGCATAACCAAGGCCTGCAAAATACAAGATGTAGAAATGAACTAAACGAATTCAGAAAGTGGTGTGGCGAATCCTGGTGTTTATGTCCAACATTTGATGATAATTTATGTTGTCTAGGTTGATTGATACATTAACTGTGTAACAAAATCATTTCAAATAAGTTTCTTTGTTATATACAAAGTTATAATCATGCTGTTGGATCACATATATCCATTTCTTGATACATATTTCGAAATATGGCACCATGGAAATATTCTGCAAGTATTTTTTTTTTTTTTTTTTTTTTTTTTTAAAATTGTAAAAGGCCTTTTTTTTTTTTTTTTCATTTTCAAGCCATTTTTGCCTCATACAAAATTGTGGACCTCTGATGATGTATTACATCATTTATAGCTGTTATAAAAAATGATGGGAATAGTGTACTTTTCATGATGTCAAACTTTTTCATAACATCATATCTATCCTGTCTTTCCTATTTCTGTCAACGTAACTTAGACCAACTGAATAACCACTGAGCATCTGATAGAGGTGTGGGGGACACGTCTAAAAAATAAACTTATAAAGCATGAATTTTTAAGCTGCAAATATGGATATCAATTAATTTTTTCTATCTGTTAATGAATCACCACAATTGATTTAGTACTTTTACTGAATTCATTTCAATGTAATAGAGTAATCTTTTTACCCTTTCCTAAAACTGCTATCATTTCGAAAACCCCACCTTTTTTCTGCCTACTACTGTATAAACAACACTGTGCCTTTCCTTGAAAAAGCTGGATGAAAATCGAGTGACCACAGATTATAGGAAGTGACTACGGAATGATAAGATGTAAAATTCAGATCAATGCCAAGAGTGAAGGAAAATGTTCTGCACAAAACTGCAACCACTTACTATACAGAAAGAGCTCACTTGACCCTTCAAGCTAGAACTGAAAAACAGGCATGAACTTCTCACCGAACCAGACAAAAACATCAAGCTCGACAACAAAATAACAACCTCTTTGATAGAAGCTGCCAATACGTTCAGGTCAAAAGGCAAGCAAACCATCGGTAACCTCAGAAGAAACCAATAATCCCATAGAAAAACACAGAAATCTCAAGCAACCAACAACAAGAGAAAAGACTGAAGCAGCCAAGTTGAAAAAAGGCATAAAAAAAAGGAAATACACAAATAACTGCCTTGTTCAAAGAAAATGGAGACTTAATAAAAGCTAGTAAAGTCATCACTAAGAAACTATCCATCCTATTCAACTTAATTACAGAAGATTGGAATACTGCAATCATAATGCTATTACATAAGGGAACCAGTGGCCTACTCGAATGCCTCTACAAACTTTTCGCCAAAATGATCATTAACTGAATCACCAAAATGCTAAATGAAAACCAACCACTTGAACAGGCTTGATTCAGAAAAAGCTACTCATCCATAGAACAGCTCTACTCAGTAAATCAACTAAAAAAAAGCAGCAGAATATAGAATATCACTTGCTGTAGCATTTGTTGACTTGAAGGTTTTTGATTCAGTGGTAATCTCCAAGGTCATCAATGCCATCATACAACAAGGCGTGAACCCTGTATATGTTAGTCTTGTAACATGTACAGACACAGCAGTTCATTTATTAGGCTACATAAAGACCCTTTCAGCCTAAAATGGGAGTAAGACAAGGTGAAACCAGCTTACCCAAACTCTTCACTACCTGCCTTGAGATGATCCTATGAAACCTGGACTGGAGAAATAAAGGAATCAGAAAAGATGGCGAATACCTAAGTAACCTTGGATTTGCTGACGACATCATCCTTTTTGTAAAAAGCCTTCATGATCTCCGGGTAATGCAAGACTAACTGAACAAAGAGAGCAAGAAAGTTGGACTATGCTTGAACTTCAGTGAAATAAATGTTATATACGACAAAATATGTTGAACGTGAAGATAAACACAAAAATCCTATTATATTACTGTGGAAAGACTTTCCCCTATGTCACTTTATAGTTATGCTGTAAAATTGTGGCGTAAAACTTGAAAAAATTGGCTGGAAGTGTTTTCCTTTCTTCGAACAAACTTCATTGACTACATGTGCATAATGTCATCTTATGAGCAAACAGACAACAGTGCCTTCAATAATACATATTTCAAAAGAGTTAACAGCTGTCAATTCCTTTTCATCTCTACCATAGTTTTCCAGCCTATTGTCCCCATCTTGGTGTTTTTTTTTTGTACACAGTGTTTTGGCCGAGTACTTGACAGCCTTCAGGTGCTTATCGTAATCAAAAATGCTTTGGGAAGGCAATAGCATACTAATGCTGTGTATAGAAAAAGATGGGAACAATAGTCCCCCAAACTGTGTATAATGATAACTCAAAAAAACATGGATTGAAATTAAATACCCCTCCCTGTCTGGGGGGGGGGGAGGAGAAAAATTGGATGTTTCAAGGACTAGTTATTTGGTTGTAGACTGTGCTGCAATTTACAAAAATTTGAAAATTATTGCTAAATTTGTTATTTGGTCATAAGCACAAGTCCAGTTAATTAGCTTTAATTACCTGAAAATATTTGTGGAAAGGATTGAAATAACTTTCTTTTTTTTTTTTTTCTTTTTTTTTTAATTCTTGTTAGCTATTCTAACTTTCTTTTCCACTTCTGCCTTTTAATTTATTTTTTTTATAATGTTAATAATAGTAATTTACTGGCTGCCTAAGAAGTCAGCAGACGTTGAAAATGCCAACATTTTAAGTCTGAATTTAGCAAGAGAAAGAGTACCATGATGCAAGTGATTAATTGCTGAGTTAACTGGCCAATCAAATCCTTGAAAATATCTCCCACCTGATCACTTTTTGCACAAAATGTGCACCCTTTTAAAATTTTCCAGTGTTATCAGGTAAGAGAAGAAATGTTTTGTTGTTTATTCCTATAGACCAGTTGTCGCCAAGATTTTTATGCTTAGTGCCCGCTTTTGAGACTTGTGAGGGTAAAATTTCCATACCACCTACTAATATTTTAAATCCAGTTAGCCAGTTAACGGACATCTTGAGTGGCTAAAATTTTGTAGATTTCATTTCCAAGTAATTATCTTGGTAACTGTATGTGCTTAAGAAACTCGTACAAAGGCTCCAAGAAGTAAATGTACCATGTAGTAAATCATATATTAAGACAATACGGAAAGTAAGACACTGTCAGCACTCTTTGTAATAATGCATTGTTAGGCACAACAAAAAATAATTCAAAATACTGTATTGCAACAAATACAGACATGCCATGCAACCCAGTAATGGATCTATTGCCTGCTTAGAAGCTTAAATAACCCATTGGTTGGTAGTATCGCCCAGTTAGGTGACTGCAGTGGACTATATGTGGAGTATAGGTCAATAATTAGTGGTGGAATAGTGATTAGTCAAAGTAGGCTTGAGCCTAGGGGCCCAGAAAAGGCAGGGTGAGGGAAGCAATTGATTCGATTGCAGTTACTAAAAACGTTTTGAATGTACATGTATTTGTGATACTTCAGTACTTCTGCTTTGTTTTCGTATCTAGTACAATACAAATTTTAGTTAGTTTTAAAAAATTAGGTTCTGAATATATAAACATTTAGAAGTGAAGTTGTGCTTTTAGAACTTGGCATTGCAGCAGCAACAAATCGCATGACTTGATAACTTTATTACTTCATGACTCTTTAGGGGCCCTGCGTGTTAATTACTCCACAAGCTGCAGTGACTCTACAAAAATCTGAAAATTTGTGGAGGTGGTGGACAATAGGCTACATGAGAACTGATTGAATTTTGGAGCAGTTTTCTCTAGCATCATAAGATATCTCCAAAAGTTCTCAATGAATCCCAGGGATTCTTTAAAAAATAGACTGCAGAAAAAGTTATTCAATTTTTGGGCAGCTCTATACACAATTACCCCCCCTCCCAGGTATGAGCTCCTGGGTTTTTTTTCATGTGTTCGTCAGGTTACATCAAAGAATGATATGAAGTGAATTTTTTTTCTATATTGATACATTCCTTTCAAGGCAAACACTTTATTTTTCCTACAGTTTGTGCATTATTTCTTCTATTTTATGCAAAATATTCTGTATTTTTTTTGTAATTCATTGTTTTTATAGAGAAATGCAAACAGGCAATTTTCATGTTCATTTGCAATTCCTCTGGATTAAATTCAACATATGACTGCAAACTCAATATCTCCTTCCAGTTAATGTTTTCTTAAAAAATGGTCAGGGTTTGTCTAAACTTGTTAATTAATGAGATATTACTTTTATCTCTCTCCCCTTATATATATATATATATCATGGGAACTTTGACTTCAGTGGTCCTAGAGTAAGTGATTGAATTGTATATTGCATTTATAAAACTCACTGTAAAATGATAACATTCATTTCATGATATATTTAATAACGGGCACAGAATTCTGGTGTGTCCATGTATCACTGAAAGGGAAAGTGCAGATAAAGGAGACCGCTAGAAGGGAAACCTACAAATTATATCTAAAAAAGACAATTTTAATTTAAAATCCTATGCTTGTAAACACTGATGTTATTTTTTTAAATTCTATCAAGAGAATTGATAGGAAGAAGAAAAGAAAAAAAAAGATGATTGTTCTTCGATGACAAAAAAAAATGTACCACTGAAAGGGAATCAACGGATTTGAAAAAATTTTTTTCCTTCTTATTATGAGAATGGATTAAAAAATGAGTAAATGACATCAATTACTGGAGAATAGACACAGTGAGTTATAGAGATGTTGAACACCTAAGAGAAAAAAAAAAATTCTCTTGGAAGAAATTTATCCTAATCTGTTGAGCTGATGCTTCATTTTATCTCTTTTGTAGAAAAATGACCACTAACCTATTATTATAGGTGTGTGTGCGTGGGGGGGGATTATTTCACCTCTAATTTGAAATAACTCAATCCTGAATAAAGATGTCTTCATGTTACTTTTTTTATTTTAGCAGGGAATCCTGGCATAGCTCATCGAAAATAACAGATGGGCTAAGTGACGAGAGCCAAGAAAATATTTGAGTAATGATATACTGGGATTCATATCTGGAGCTGGATTCTCAGAAATTCTGATAACAATTTGTGATGAACCTAAAAACCCTAACAAGAATTTCTTTTAAAATACTATCCGGACTATTCCCAGAGGAGGGTGGTCCTATATAACCCAGATGGTGGAGAAATTCTGTTTTGCTAATCTGAGGCATTCTAAAATTGGTGGATGCAGATCTTGAAAGTGGTACAATTTACGGGAAAATTCTTCCAAGATGGCCACTACCTGGATCTTAGAATGATATCTTTTCTTTTGGAAATTGATAGGTTTTTCCAATTAAGGTTTTAGTGTCGGAATGTCACTGAACCAATGGTCTAAAATATAAGTAATTTATATTTTAGAATAAGCTGAAGCCGATGAAGCGATAAACAAATCAAAAAACTTCCAAAATGGTGGCCTTTTTCCAAGATGACTGCCATTTGGATTGATATTTCTATTACAAAGAGTGTTCAATTTGATTTTATTATCCAATTGAAGCAATTTCTGTGTCATTTTATTTGTTTTAGATAATGCTGAAACTTAATTCCAACACCCAGAAGGTGACTGTTTAATCACAATGTGGGGAGACAAGGCAGTCAAAATATTCTGAGTAGGGGGGTCAGGTGAATTTTAGCTGTGCAAGTAAAGTCACTGTAAAAGATGGGCATTTTGCTGAGCACGAACTACTTCATTTGATCCAAATCCATCCATTAGATCTAAAGTCATGAAAGCATGTTGTTACAAATTTTGCAAGAAGCATAGAAATCAACATGATGGAATCTAGCCTTTCTACATTATCCATAAGAGAAAAATGATGCTAGAAGGAAAGCCCTTTACTATGGAGAATATTTTGTTCCTATGGCTAATCAGTCGAATGGGTATAGTTCTACAGAACATGTTTTAAGCAGTCTTACCTATTTAGCGCTTTTGGAATAAGATCAAGCTTTGTTTCCTTGTTTAGACACAAAATTCTGAATGAAGCTAATTTTTTTTTTTTTCTTCCCTTTTTATTGTGGGCATTTATTGTTGAATTTATTTACAATTCACTTATTTGTATTTTTTTTTTTTTTTTTTTTTCAATATTGGAAGTGATTACGGTCACTCAATTTCTTCTATTTACTTGGAAATTTTTTTCTTTTTCTTTGTATATTGCTTGCTAGACTATTCTTTTGAACTTTTGACTGACTTCAGAGTAAAATTGAAAAGGCAAAGATTTTCCAATCAAAATATTGGGCTCTGGTCAATTTTAACCAAATACAACTTTATTATACAAAAAAAAAATGAATGTTCCCTTTCTGGTCTGTACAGAAAAGTTTTCCATTTGAAAGTTCATTTTATCAGACATTATGAAATAAGTTTTACTTTGAAATACAGGAACATTTTGTTGATAGATATTTATGTAGGTATTTTAATACATGTTTGGACCTTTAGATTACCAAAAGATGTTCAGCTCAATGGTAACAGCGAGACTGCATTTGACGGACTACCGAAGTGTGTGTGTCTATCTGTGTATGAGCGAATGTATGTCTCTGTATACATATATATACATGTATATATGTTTGAATATACGTATGCGCTTATATATTGGTGTGAATGTATGAATAGGGACGATGTATATAGGTTGGTGGGTGTTTGTGAAATATGTGCCTATATGTATATTTGTATATATATTAATATGTATTTGTATGGATATGTATGCATGTGTATTTGTATGGATATGTATGCATGTGTATTTGTATGGATATGTATGTATGTATATTTGTATATGTATGTTTGTTTGTATGAATGTGTATGTTTGTATGAATACGTGTGTATTTATATTTGTGTGAATGCGCGCGTATTTATATATGTGTGAATGCGCGCGTATTTATATATGGGTGGATACGCGCGTATTTATATATGTGTGAATACGCGCGTATTTATATATGTGTGAATACACGCGTATTTATATTTGTATGAATACGTATTTATATATAATTGTATGTGTGTATATGAATTTCTATTGATGTGTGTGTGTGTATATGGGTGTTTATGTATGAATATGTATATATATGTGTTTATGTGTATATGTGTGTATGTATATGTGTGTATATATATGTGTGTATATATATGTGTATATGTATATATATGTGTGTATATGTATATATGTGTATATGAATGTAAGTATATGTATGTATGTATATGAATATATATATATGCGTTTATGTTCATATACGTTTATGTATATATGTATGAATATGTATGCATGTGTTTGTATATATATGTATATTTATGTATATGTATATCCATGTATATTTATGTATATGTATATATACGTACGTATATGTGTATGTATATATGTACGTATATGTGTATGTATATATGTACGTATATGTGTATGTATATATGTACGTATACGTGTATGTATATATGTGCGTATACGTGTATGTATATATGTGCGTATACGTGTATGTATATATGTACGTATACGTGTATGTATATATGTACGTATACGTGTATGTATATATGTACGTATACGTGTATGTATATATGTACGTATACGTGTATGTATATATGTACGTATACGTGTATGTATATATGTACGTATACGTGTATGTATATATGTACGTATACGTGTACGTATATATGTACGTATACGTGTACGTATATATGTACGTATACGTGTACGTATATATGTACGTATACGTGTACGTATATATGTACGTATACGTGTACGTATATATGTACGTATACGTGTACGTATATATGTATGTATACGTGTACGTATATATGTACGTATACGTGTACGTATATATGTACGTGTACGTATATATGTACGTATACGTGTACGTATATATGTACGTATACGTGTACGTATATATGTACGTATACGTGTACGTATATATGTACGTATACGTGTACGTATATATGTACGTATACGTGTACGTATATATGTACGTATACGTGTACGTATA